>JAOUQT010255757.1:0-17176 GCA_025769995.1 Xyliphius kryptos | reverse complement strand
TTCAACTGAAATATTTTATTCATTGAGATCTAGGATGTGTTATTTTTGTGTTCGCTTTATTTTTTTGAGCAGTGTATTACTTTCCAATGTCAGGACTCTGTGGTGACCCTAGTAATACGGTAAAAAAAAAATCCTTATGCTACCGTAACCAGTCTTTCACCTCCATTAATCTTGATTTAGTTAACCTGAAATACCCATGCACCATTAGTGAAGAAAAAACTCAACACTTGGAATAACCTGGTCACGCAGAATAATCAGTTATACAGCAGCCTTCATTTTGCTACATAAAGTTGCTAAGCCTCAACTTGACAAATAAACCAAACTTCAATAAGTACCCTTAAGTCCAAAAGTACCAGGTTATTACCAGGCAGTGTATTTTCTTTTCTAAAAAGCTTTTCAGTTTCAGACAGTGTGATAATTCCCATTTACAGGAGAGTGCTATTAATACTTGCATGTTATTTAAAATCAACAAGACATACAAAAAGCCAAAGTGAACATAGGAAAAACATGCAAAACTGCAGGTATTGGCCAGTGCCAGTCAAACTGTACCACCCTGACACCCACCCACCTTAATTTGTTTGTACTTTCACTTTTAAAACTAATTGAAACAATTTCTACTAAGTTAATATTTTTAACCCAAATTAAATACATGGTATTCTCTATATTCATTTAGTCATTTATTTAGGAAGATTATCGGTCCTCACAAGAAATTGCAATCAAAAAACATTTTCAGATGTAAACTGATTCCAGTTGTTAGAATTGCATGCATCTAAAGTTATTCGTTTTATGATGTAGGTTTTCCTGACAGTGACATGCTTCTATCTGACATTTTACACCATGTACGGACTTAAAAACAAAACAATCTTACTGACACTGAAAACCTAATGAATTATTAAGTGAACATTCCACAACATTAATGGTGTAATGGAGTCATTTAAATCCTAAACAGTTTAGTGATCTAAACCAGTACTGAAAAAACAACATATTAAATACACATTACACAGTCAGTGATAGACTGCACATGTACACTGTGTGCAGAATTATTAGACAAATGAGTATTTTAATCACATCATTTTTATTCATGTTGTCCTACTCCAAGCTGTATAGGCTTGAAAGCCAACTACCAAGTAAGTAAATCAGGTGATGTGCATCTCTGTAATGAGAAGGGGTGTGGTCTAATGACATCAACACCCTATTTAAGGTGTGCTTAATTATTACTTCCTTTTCTTTGGCAAAATGGGTCAGAAGAAAGATTTGACTCTGAAAAGTCCAAAATTGTGAGATGTCTTGCGGAGGGATGCAACAGTCTTGAAATTGCCAAATTTTTGAAGCGTCATCACCGAATAATCAAGCATTTCATGGTAAAAAGCTAACAGGGTCAACAGCGTGTTGAAAAAAAAAAAGGTGTAAAATATCTGCCCATGAATTCAAGAAAATCAAGCATGAAGCTGCCAAGGTGAAATTTGCCACCAGTTTTGCCATATTTCAGAGCTGCAACGTTACTGGAGTATCAAAAAGCACAAGGTGTGCAATACTCAGGGACATGGCCAGGGTAAGGAAGGCTGAAAAACAACCACCTTTGAACAAGAAACATAAGATAAAACATCAAGACTGGTCCAAGAAATATCTTAAGACTGACTTTTCTAAGGTTTTATGGACTGGTGAAATGAGAGTGACTCTTGATGGGCCAGATGGATGGGTCCAAGGCTGGATCAGTAAAGGGCAGAGGGCTCCACTCCGATGCCAGCAAGGTGGAGGTGGGGTACTGATATGGGCTGCTATCATCAAAGATGAACTTGTGGGACCTTTTTGGATTGAGGTTGGAGTGAAATTCAACTCCCAGACCTACTGCCAGTTTCTGGAAGACACCTTCTTTAAGCAGTGGTACAGGAAGAAGTATAATTCAAGAAAAACATGATGTTGATCGTAAACAGATCAAGCACCTTACAGAGTCTATGGATGGAAGGCTTTTGAGGGTCATCGTAAAGAAAGGTGGCTTTATTGGTCACTGATTTGTTTTTGGTTTTGTTTTTGAATGTCAGGAATGTTTATTTCGAAATTAACAATTAAAAATAAACTAAATGTTAATAAACTAAATTCTAATTATTCTGCACTGTAATAGTTACCTGCACAAGCAAATATCCTCGTACGATCTTTAACTCCAACTTCCAATAATATTAGGGTTAGATATTTATGTGTCTTTTGGGTTGCTTGAGAACACAGTTGTTCAATAATAAACAGAATCCTCACAAATACAACTTGCCTAATAATTCTGCACACACTATACACAGTTTTTTAAACATTCTCTGTAAGGTCATTGTAGAATTTGTATTGCCTTTTTAAAACAGTGCTGGATTTGAGACACTCCGCCACAAAGCCCTTGGTTTGACACTGCAGCAGCAATTTTCCAACTGACAATGTTTTTGTTGATGAAATATTTACATGTGAAGAAATATTTTTTATGTGTTTTTAAAACACACATAAAAGTCTACATTATCACAAAAAGGCTATTTCACAACAATTGTGTAAAGGACTCCTGTTGATGATGATGTGGCTTCAGGTCACAGCTGTGACACTCTAGATTTAGCAATGGACTATTCCCCCTTCCCGATGTCCCTGTAGAAGACTGACATTGTGTAATTAGTTCCTAAAATTAATTCAGCATGTGTCTATGTAGTCATGTCTAACTGAATTTTGCATCTTCTCTATTGCACATTATTAAAAGGTAAAAATCGCTGAACTGTGCAAACCAAACAAACTACCATTGTGTCACCAGTCCGGGTCTGCGGTCTTTCATCACAGTGGTAAAGCTTTTAAAAACAAGGCAACGTAATGAGAAACACTTTCACCTAGAGCAGAAACACACAGGCCTACTTTCTGGCTTAGGTCCTGAATTGAGCAGAAGAAAAACTCTCCAGAGTGTGGTGATGGGAATGATATTTGACGTATTAGTGTAAACTCAAGTACTGAACCATCCGGTGGGTTTAAACAGAAAAGCAGCAGAACAATAATTCCCACCAAAAACACCAGATACGCCCAAGTGTGCAAGCTCCATATCTGACAGGATGTGAACTGCGGCTCCTCTACAGAACTTTTCTTGAAACAGCATGAGATAACTGGAACCGGTCCATCTTCCAGCCGCTCCACTGTCACCTTAGGCCAGTGCTCCTCGAGAAATTCCACAATGCTCGGTGAAATTTGAAGGGCCGGAACTTCCGGCAGGTTCATCTGGCTTAAAACATCAACCCTGTACCTTAACTGGTGCACCTTCTCAAGGAAAACAAGAGCTGACTCCTCTTCACTGACGTTTGAGATCAAAGAGATGAGCTCCAGTTGCTCCTCTTTCATGTTTTTCAGCTTTTCAATTAAAGGCTTGTATGCAGACAGAAGCTGCTCATTAGCCTGATCCAGAACTTTCATGAAGGCATCTTTCTTGTGCGAGAGAATATGCTCTAGACCCTGAAAGAACTGTGTGGCAGCCTCTCTGTCTCGACGAATGAGATCTTCGTATCGCGATTTCTCCCGCTCCAGCTTCTCTACCAAAAAGCACATTTCCTCCCAGTGGTCATCTGTGAGCTTCTCTACAAGCTTGGCTGGAACGTCCCGCGCTTTAGCATATGCTGCCTGGAGATCATCGATGGTGTGGCCCTGATGCTCTCCGGTAGTGAGACATAAGCCACATATGAGCTTGCAGTCCTGAACACAGTACACATTCAGAGGCTGGTGAGGGTGGTCAGGACAGGAAGGAGCACGAGGCTGACTTTCCCGCTGGTACTTTTCTATTATGGCGCGCAGCGAGACATTGATTGGCAGGGCTTCCACGCCATTGTGCGGAAGCTCCATCACACTACGGCAGTTAGGACACTTTAGTGGAAGGCGAAGAGGGCGCCAGATGGAGATGTTAGTGGAGACCTGTAGCACATTGTCCAGACAGGTTCTGCAGAATGTGTGAGAGCAAGGCAGCACTCGTGGATCGGTAAAGAGAGAATAACAAACAGAACAAGTCAGATCCTCTTCCAAGTTCTCCATGTTGCTTCTCAATGCGCTCCTGAAAAGCCAGAAGAGAAAAGCTTGATTCTAGGAATCTTAAGATGAGTCCTAACATGTCTCTTCAATATCACATGCCTGTTAATGTTGTCACAGGTATGTGAAAAAATAAAATAATGAATTTTTAACATTAATTAAGCAGTCTGACACACTAAGTCCACTGGTAATATGATGTGATGTGCCACAGGGTGCCTGTAATTAACACCAGTTATAGTCTATCACCTTACTGCCCGAAGCTGTTTAATTATAGTCCTTTCATTTAAATTACAATTCCACTTGAGGTCTGTAACCCTTTTCAAAAAATAGTATTTTGTGTATAAATCACTTATTTGCTGAAATGCTGTAGTCTTTAAATAATATGCTTTTTTGAACAGTATGTGTAATTATATCCTAATCTTTTTTTTAATAAGCTTGTACAAACTGAATTATTTAACAAATTCAGGCATAATGTATAACTTCTTAGAAATTACCACTTAGTAATCAATGCTACATAAAAATAAATTAATATGGAATATATTAAGAAAAAAATTACAGAACAATTTTTTTTTTTTATTTCAGTTCTACTTGATTTCAGTTCTAATCAAATCTTTATTCCGGTGTTCAGTAAGGTGCTACCGTTATCTGTGGAGCTATCCCAGGCAGCACTCCAATAAGGATGGGTTTTTTAAGTGGGGCTACAACTTTCATAAACCACAATAACAAATGTTATTTAGCCAAAACTATGTGGACACTTCAAGCATTAAACACTGCTCCGGTTTGGTCATTTAAATTTCTACAAATTGTCAAGAGAGTTCTATGATTTCATGCTTTTTGACAAAGATTAAAATTTGTTTATGGTAGTATTACTGGCAACTGATCTCTGATCCCAATCCAACTGTACAATTGTGTGAGAAGTTAAAATGCTGTTAAATTTCTGTTTAGGAGTCAGAACTCAACATCATTGACTGTCAGGTTGGTCCTTATGCTTGATATATCTGGATACAGTAAACCAAAACAGAACGATGTCACATTTGAAAAAAAACATGTTTACAAATACAAATGGTTATTTGCTACTATTTCTGGCCATAAGTTATAAAACAAGTAATTGATTATTAAGTGGTGAAATTTGACAGCACTTACACTGCTGTCCCCAGGAACTATTTTTACAATTTAAAAAGTGGGAATTTGTGATGAGCTAGTGATTTAAATAACAAATAGAGGTGACTTTTTTCTGCAGAGGCAGAGATAAATACCTGATCAAACCTAGCAACCCATTAGACATGACCAACTGTGAATGTGGAGCTAATGTTGCTGCCAGTGGTAGCACTGAAGAACTATCCTCCAAGTTGTTAACCAAATTAAAGCAATAGTGAAGATTACACTTTATTCAGATTCAAGTTTCAATTTTCAGGTTTGGTTAATCAGACCTACATAAGAAAGCATATACAATTTTAAGTGCTTTTAATTGATAATACCATTTATTAAAAACCTCAGTGCTTGAACAGTTAGTTGTTTGAGCAGACCGATAGAGTTCTCAGCTACAATAAACAGCATCTTTGTATTTTACTCCTTTAATGCAAGACGACGATAAGGGAAGCATGTGAGGAGATGGAGAAAACAGGAGAGGCAGGAGTATAGGACTAAGGGTATCAAAACTAAATGTAGGGACAATGAGAGGAAAAGGTAAAGAGCTGGCTGATATAATGCAGAGGAGAAAGCTTGATATTTTGTGTGTGCAAAAGACAAAGTGAAAGGGTAGCAAGGCTTGAAGCATTGGTGCAGGATTTAAACTGTTACCAGAGTTATTGGATTTCCTGGTCGCGTTTTAGGTCAGCTTTTTTAGATTGGCGTTCTGTACAAATTTCATTTTCAAGGTAAGCCCGATATCTGTTATAGCGTAATTCTTACTAGTTGTATACTTTCTGTAAGTGTAGAATCATAATTTTTCATTTATACTTGGTTAGAATGAATGTACTTTTAAGAGGGTTCTGTATAGTTTCTTTTTTCAATTTATTCCTGTCATTTTTCTCCCACGCAGACGTTCCTTACCTCAGAAGAGAAGGCGCTCTCTTGTATACCTGTGAACTCTCCAGTAGGTGAATACAAACAAGTCCTTTACCTTCTCTGCAGGTCTCAGTACTCGGACCCCTGCTCATTTCATTATACAGGTCATCGCTGGGCACCATCATTAAGGCACATGGTTTTTCTTACCATTGCTATGCTGATGACACTCAGCTTCATTTAGTTTTTTCCCCCTGACAACCCCTCAATCTCTAATCGGATATCAGCCTGCCTCACCAACATATCTGCCTGGATGAAGGCCCGTCATCTTAAATTAAATTTGGCAAAGACTGAGCTACTTATAATCCCAGTTTAACCCACAATTCATCATGATCTCTGCCTCAAAATTGATGATTCCACAATCCCTCCAAAGACTTGGTCCGTAATCTTGGTTTTTCAATTGACAATCATCTTAAACTTTCAGATCAGGTCATGAAAACTGCCCGTTCCTGCAGATTCATTCTGTATAACATCAGGAAAATCAGACCTTTCCTAACAGGACAGGCTAATCAGCTGCTGGTCCAAGCCCTCATCCTATCCCGGTTCCACTATTGTAACGCTCTGCTTGCTGGTCTCCCAAATTCAACAATCAGACCTTTGCAATTGGTTTAAAACTCCGCAGCTCAACTTGTGTTCAACCAGCCAAAGCGAACTCATGTCACTCCATTACTCATCTCACTTCATTGGCATTCCTGTAGCTGCTTGCATTCAGTACACGGTACTGACTCTGGCCTACAGGACTGTTGCTGGATCTGCCCCCCTCTTACCTTCAGTCCATCTTTACTAGGTACACTCCGACTCGTTCAGTACGCTCTAGTGACGAATGTCGCCTGGTGATTTCAACTCACCAAGATGCCAATTCTCACTCCATTTCATTCACCACTGCTAAATGGTGGAACGACCTTCCCAACAACATCCATAAGGCTGAGTCACTCAACATTTTCAAGAAACTTCTTAAAACCTATTTCTTTCACAGACACTTGCTATAGAAAATTTAAATCACGTCAGATCGAGTAATGCGCAGGGTTGATGGTGCTGCAGTTTAGCTGTAATTTACAAAAAAACTGGCTTGTGTTGTTCTCTCATTTGTAAAGTCGCTTTGGATAAAAGCGTCTGCTTAATGACTAGATGTATATGTAAAAGGGGGAAGCTGAAAAAAGAGGAAGAGGAATTTAAAAATCATGTCATGTATACAAACAGAAAAAGATAGTATATTTTTCTTTTTAGGTTTTCAAGATAAACAAGATGAACAAAACTTCTGTCTGTAAGAAATGAAGTTAAAACATGGGAAGCTGCAGTAAATAAATAACAGTAAATGATGATTGAGGAGCAAAACCACAGATGCTAATGCATTCTGTAATGTGCCATTATTGTGTTAGCGGGAAAGTATTTTCAATGCATCATCAATCACCCATTTTAACACAAATAACACAACACAGTTTATAAAGGTGACCCACATTATTCAGTGCGTCTTAGTTTAGTATTTCAGTATGTGTTCAGAAAACACAACATGTAAAGTGATCAGTCTCTTCTTCAAGTACTTTGTACAGGAACCTTTTGCTTTGATTACAGCCATCGCTCTTTGTTTATATGTTCCTACCAGTAAAGCTGGTACATCGAAGAATGTTTGTCCATTCTTTTTGCACATTTTTATTCAGTTTAGCGAGGTTTCATAGTAAAAGCAACTAACTGTCCACTTTACAAATCCATCCACCAACTGCATTAATTGACCAGGTCTGGCTAAAGACAAACACTTAAAACATTATAGTCACCACTGTGCTTTATAGTAGGTATCGGTTGGTATTATGTATTTCTGTGGTGTGTTTTTTTTTTTGCCAAACATAAAACACACAATACCTCCTTGTGAATCAAAGTGGCAACTTTATTCATTTGTGTTTCCACAAGTTTATCAAAATTCCCAAGGAATTTAAAACACGTTTAAAAAAAATCCTGAGCTAGAGACAGGCAGGAGGTTCTAAAAATTCTATGTTCAGGACAAAACAAAGCGACATCAGAATAGAAAAGAGGACACATTTTGTCAGTCTTCTTCACTCTGTCCTTCAATAATAAGCAACAGGGCAGTCACAGAGCATGTATTATTCAGGGAGTGGATAGTGCATTGACACACGGTGGTGATGCGTTGTGCAAGAGTGTGTGGCACTGGCATAAGATTGGCTCTGACACCATGATGCTGCAGGAGTTTAATCAGAATACTTTATTATTAATCCCTGGGGGGAAATTGCAGTGAACAATTTAGAGTCACTGCTGACCTAAGAATAATAAAAAAAAAAAAACTGTCCAGTCCCCAACATTATGTAGGTGTGTGTGTGGTGTGCTACCTCAGTGGTTAGGGTGTTGGGTTATCAATCTGAAGGTGTTGGGTTCAAATCTTAGGTCCACTGAAGTTATCAATGTGGGTTTTTGAGCAAGACCCTGAACCCATATTGCTCCAGGCATTTTGTTTGACCAACCCTGTATTCTGACCCCAATGAAGTTGGGATACTTGTAAGTCGCTTTGGATAAAAGCGTCTGCTAAATGCCAAATGTGAATGTAAATGTAATGTAGGCGTTACCCTGTGAACACTGATGAAGGATTACAGGATGGTTAATACAAACTGTGCAGCAATATGTAAGCTACTCTCATTGATTTTACACCTTAAAGATAAAGAGATAGCTGTGTCTAAGTGTGCAGCACTAACCAGCCCAATCCACTCACACCAGCTTAACTAACCCATCATCCACCCAAATAATACCTGCTCTAAGGTGATCCTCTGAGAGGTTCTGTTTTGAATTTAGGGGGCTAAGAAAGTAAAGAAACAAAAAGACAACAATCTGTGATTGAAGAACTACAAAGTTGATGTGGTTAGTTAAAGTGGATAATGTGTGTAGAAACATGGAGTTGTACCATACGTCCTATACAGTACAGACACAAACCTAAGATGCAGCGGTTAATTACTGAATTCAGGCATAAAAAAAATCAAACACATAGCCATACAATTTGGACACCTCTATGCCCTCCAGTGTTCTAAATTGATTGTACCCTAGTGCACAAAGCAAGGTCCATAAACAATTGGTTGGGTGAGTTTAGTGGAAAAGTCCAGGTTCAAGTTCAAAAAATTTATTTATATAGCACTTTTTACAACAGTGCATTGTCACAAAGCAGCTTTACTGTATTATTACCCTAAACCCGCAATGAGCATGCTGTAGCGCCAATGGCAAGAACAAAATTCCTTTGTTGTTTTTTGGGAAGAAAACATGGGAGGACAAGGGCTTTGCAAAAGACTCATTCTTCTTGAACGTGCGGGCAGTATTAACTGTGTAGGACGGCCATGTGCAGATTGTGTAAATATCAAGTGACCAAAATTACTATATAAGTCCACCGAGTAAAAGAACTTCACTGTCTTGCACATAATCTCGACCCAGACCCCATTAAACATATTTCGTATGAACTAGAACAGAGATTGTAAGCTGTTAGCTTTTTTTATTCCAAAAGAAGTGTCTGATCTCACAAATTCACAAGCGATAAATGGGTAAAATTGACCACAGACACTAAAAAATAATGTGGAAAGTATTCCCAGAGGAGTGCAAACTATAAAATCTAAAAAGTGGGATGGTGTACCGGGGAAAGTCCCAAAAGGTCCGATAGGTAAAAAAAAACGTGTAAGTTTCCCATTACGTGTTCATATAGTGTAAGAACTTTTACTTTGCAATCTTCATTCTTAACTCTTGAATGAGCTCATGCTTATGAAATTTTTAGACATTACGTGAACAAGTTATTTAAAATGTGTGTTCATCACTGTGCATGATACACTATAACCGGAAACGCGAGAATTTAAAAAAGAATGAACACAACTCCTTCTTCCTGTCGCTTTTGTTTTTGTTTTCCTTTTGTGTTGTGAAATGCACTCGGTATTTAATCATATTTAACCTTCATATTTAACATTCAACTAGTGTATTCATCTTATATTTATATTTAAAGTTAAAATATTCACCAAGTTACTGTGAATAAGTAAGTACAAAAACTAAACTGTAGAGTAACTCAAACTACTGTTATGTTTTATTTAGGATGTCATTAAGGGAAGTTAATAAATACACTTTACATTGGATGTAAATAAATAAGCGGCACAAGTTTATACGTTTAATTAACTTTATATGTGATTAATTTGTAACGCTTACTGAACCTACCTCTGCAGGAGATATCTGCGCGCTGCCCCGTCTCAACTGTCAGCTGCCGTGCAGCGCGCATGCGCGTCAATCGCGTCACTTCCAACCAATCACCACTTCTACTTTTAAATTCTAAATTCCAAAAAAAGTATGCTTTCAAACAATTATTAAAAACACAGAAATTAAACAGAGACATTATGATTTTAAAACACAGAATTAAGTCAACAAAATCTGAGGTAAAAAAAATAAGATCACAAAAGATTGACGTAAGATAGAGGTTAACAGGTTACAGGATATTTAGAAAAAAAATTCTGACACCAAAATGATAAAATCAAAATTCAAAAAGAAATATTGAAATAAATTTAAAAAGAGAAAAAACAATCACAGTGGCTTAGTGGTTAGCCTGTTTGCCTCTGAGTGCTGGGGATCCAGGTTTCAATCTCAATGTGGGTGGAGTTTCCATGTTCTCCCCGTGTCCGCCAGGGTTTTCTCCTGATTCTTCAGTTTTATCCCAAAGTCCAAAAACAAGGATTCAAGGTAAACTAAGCACCCAAAATTGCCCCATATAGTGTGTGCTTGTGTCTGTGGCTGTGTGAGTGAGTGTGTGTCAATCAATAGATTAGCACACTGTCCTGGGTGTATCTGTCCAGCGCCCGAAACGTTCTTCCCTGTATGGGCATGGGGAACCCTACCGCGACCCCAAGTACAGGATAAAGTGGAAGATAATGGATGGAAAAACAAACATTTTATTTGAACAGTGTAATTCCAATGAATCTTTTCCATCATCCTTTCATGATGGTTATTTGGCCAATGGCAGAGGGACACCGTCAGCATGACAATAAACAATGCAAAATTATTTGTCCTGTTCTTCTGACTGTTCAAAGACTGACTGTTGGGGGGTGAGCACCTAATCTTATTCTATGGTAATAATTTAATGGTTTATCCCATCTGCATGCAGATCACTGACACACACTTCGTACAGTGGTTTCCCCTGCAACAGCAGGTCCTCAACAGCTCAGATGGATTGATGTGGCTGTTTATGGAGGGTTACGCAGCCTGAGGCTCCCCAATCCCGCTCACCAACAACCCCAAAACCTTGTGGTCGGACAGGCCTTGGTTCAGTTCCAACGGCTCAATGCGGGAAGAACAGGGAAAAACTGCAAAAGCTGGCGGGGCCCATAACAGTTTGCAGTCGTACACGTCTCTCTTCTGGTCTGCTGGTTTAAGCTGGACGGGTCACAGGACACTGAGACGAGCGGCAGCCTGCTCACCTACCTCGAGCAGCACCAATCAAGGAGAGGAACTGGGCGTGGCTTGAGCCGAAAACAAAGGCTTGTCCTTTTTAGTACCGAACATGTGAGCAAGCTCTTCATCTTCAGCCGAGCCTGGCAGCTCAAACTCGAGGGCCGGGGGTTCGAGAAGGGCATCTTCAAACACAAATTCGACCTGTTCTGCTCAGCTCATCAACGCCGAGGTCTGGGGGGCTTCCAGAGCCAACATGCTGGTGGACTTCTCAGAGTCTGAGTCATGGAGCACATGGCAGTGAGTAAAACTGTCTTGCTAAGCTACTGCATCTTCCACGTGTGTTCATGCAATGCAGAAAGGATGGAAATCCTTTGCTGCGGTAAAGCTGCCGCATGGGACCAGGCCGGCTCACGACTGCGGTTCCTCAGTATGCGTGGATAGGCCCAAGAGCATGTGCGCCATGAGTAGGCAGGCAGCCGTGCACTTTCACACTGGCAGCAGGCAGGCAGCCTGTTCCGAATTTGTGTACATGGGCAGCAAAAACACAAAACAGCTAACCTCAACGAGTTTCTTTTGGCTCCACAATGTACACCAGATAATGTCAGATATAAAATCACAAACTGTTTTTAATCAGTGCTTTATAGATGCAACAATCCTCAGTGCTGCAGCTGTCAAAATTTTGAAGGTTTAATGAAATTACAAGTCTTGGATGTTTATACAGTACTTACATATGTTAATTTATTATCTTCTGCTCAATCCTCGGAACTTCGAGGAACTCCACAGAACTCCACAGAACTCCCTAGAACACAGAGCCAAGTCAAACTCTTCTTGTCCTGTTTTTTTTCATTACTACAAGTTGACGGTGCGACCAGTTGCAGCAGCCCCTTTCTCTTTGCTTATGGAGAGAGAAAAACGATATTCAATCTAATCGCTAGGCACACATTCACTCACACACACAAATATGGGGCTATTTACAGCATTCAAATTACCTTGAATGCATGTTTTTGGACTGTGGGAGGAAACCGGAGTCCTCTAAGCCACTGTGCTGCCATGGAAAGCACAAACCTTTTAGTAGAGTCAAAGTCACTAACAAGTCTGAACAGAGTGGTCCAACAAAGTGAGATGAGGTTTTGAATTAGATATATTATAAGTGGTAAAAACAATTGAAGCAGCATAAATAGGAGGAACAGATTTTATCAGAGCACTTTAGACCAAACATAAACGAGCAATAATGTGATTTGTTCATGCAACAAGGCAATATTTTTGGACACTCGAGGTGTAGAGGTACAGATAACTGATTATTACTTAGTGATTAGATGGATTCAATGGACATTAGCTGTATGTTCTTGGAAAGTTCATGTGAGCATTTATGGTTGTTAAGCATTGAAGGATCTTCAATGTGTAATAAGATTAAGTGACACCTTCAAAGGCACTGTGTTCCCATTAAGTGGGTTCAGGAAAATATAGATGGTTCTTAATTTTAAAAGCACCTAAAATGAACTGTACTGTGAAGGTACTTATCATTACCACAAGGTGAGAACATGGTGGTCACCAGCAGTAAAGCAATTAAGAAACATCTGTCATGTATTGTTCTTGGCGGCATCTCCTGTTTTAAGGGTGCGATACTGGTGGACCAGAGGGCAGGAGCAGAAGTAAATGTTTGGTCATAGGAGTTTTGAGAGGTCATGAAAAAAAACGCTATGGACACTTGGACCAGAATCCAAGATGTTTTTTTTGCTCCTCAGTAAGAGATGTGATCTTACTAAACCTGCTTTAAGAAGCAGTGTAAAAGTGCTGAGGGGATATTGATTGGTGGAGGTCACATTTAGTGGAGCTTATTAGCAGGCTGCCCAGTGTCTCTAAATACAAGAAATGTATGAAAATTCAGCCAGAATTTCTAAACTGCAGTGAAAAACAAGCAAATGCTCCCTGGTACTGGTTTGTGAGGACCAAAGTTTCTTACTTACCTTCCTGACTTGGGTGAAGTTTCCTGCCACTGTTCAAAAACATAATTTTAAGGTAAATTGGCTGCTCTAAATTACCCCTATATAGTGTGTATGCCCAGCAAAATACTGGCACCCTGACCTGAGTGTATCTGCCCAGTGCCTGAAACGTTCTCCCCAGCTGCTTGAAGTTCTCTAATACATTAATTGGTACAGAAGGCAAGTTATGATTAAATTACATAAAATATCATTAAATTGTTTATGATCAAAATACAGAAATTCAGATTATAATTTAGCCATCTTAATAAAAAAAAATGTTGATCTACAAATTAGGACCAAATATTATTGAAGTTTTTAACTATTTAAAAGTTATAAACAACATTAATTTTAAACTATTTCAATAGTTACTTCTTTACTGCATTGTTGATGCAGAGAAACTACAACCCCAGGCAAAAAAGTATGGAATCACCAGACATATCATTCTGTAGAACAAACTCGGGGGTCGAATTTCCACCACAGGTTTTGAGATCTGGGTCAATTGGGTTGAGATCTGGACTGTTTGCAAGCCATGACATCGCCTGAATGAGTCTTTCTCCAAATAATGCCTTCACTGGTTTTGCCCTATGGCACGATGCATTGTCATTTTGGGAAAATTATTTCATCATCTCCAAACATCTGTTCAATTAAAGGGATAAGAAAACTGTCAAAAATGTCAATGTAAACTTGTGCAGCCCCAGATCAAGGACTGTGGAAATTTAGTTGTTTTCTTCAGGCAGTCCTCTTCATAAATCTCACCGGAACAGCACCAAACAAAAGTTCCAGCATCATCACCTTGTCAAATGCAGATTCTTGACTCATCACTGAAGATGACTTTTATCCGGTCAACCACAGTCCATGATTACCTCTCCTTAACCCATTACAGTCTTGTTCTTTTCTGTTTAGGTGTCAACGATGTTTATGCCGGTTTATCTGTCTAATTTATCTGTTTAGTTGTATTTTATCAGTTTTCAAGACAAATGGCCTTAAGTTCTCTGTCTTGACGCTTTGAGGTCTTTCTTGGTCTACCGGTACGTCTGGCTTTAACAACCATTCCATGCTGTTTGTATTTCGTTCATATCTTGGATACAGCTGACTGTGAACAGCCCACATTTTTAGCAACCATGCATAAAGAGTTACCTTCTTCCAGAAGTTTCACAATCCTCTTTTGTTTTAAGCAAACATTTTTCTTGTTGGAGCCATGGTCCTTGCCACTCCACTTCGCCCAGCAGCCCTCCAAGGTGTCATGACTGCAGGTTTTTAACTGCAGATCTAATCTGAGTCCATTTAGGGAAAGAAAATTTACTGGGTGTGTTCTTATTTTCTACCGTCAAGTGGAGTGATTCCATATTTTTTCCCCTGTGCTTGCTCAAAAAAGTAACATTTACTTTGTTTCCACAATGTTGTTTTATTTCTCTTAGTGTTTCTGAAAGCCAAGTTGCACTTTGGAATGACCTTATTGCATCATATTTTTGATCTGAGTTTGTTCTACAGAATAAAATGTCTGAATGAGTGCTCATCCCAAACTGGTAATTCCATACATTTTTCCCAGGGGTTGTATATCACACTTTTATAACCTCAAGGTTAGATTATTGTAATTCACATCTGACAGGTCTAACAAATTATTATATTAACGACTTGTTTAAAATGCTGGTTTAAACAAGCAGCAGAAAGTTTGATCATATCAAATTCTTGTGTTGTCAAACTTGCACTGGCTACCAGTTACGTTTCGCATTGATTAAACTATTTCATTAACATATAACATTTTAAATAATCAGGCTCATGAGTGAACTCATTCAATTATATAAGCCAACATGCAAACTCCTCAAGGCGCTGGTTTACTTTTAGTTCCTACGATTAATAAAGTTACTGCTGGTAGAAGAGCATTCTCCCACAAGGCTTCTCAACTTTGGAATAGCCTTCCAGTTATTGTTTGTGATTCTAGTGATCTCAGGCTTGGCTGGGACAGTCTCTGCTGGCATTTCACCTTTCCCCAGCTCATTAACAGTAGAGAGCATGTCGCTGAAATAACGCTGTTCCAGGGAGCCAACTTTACTGAATAAAATCTGCAGTATCTGCACCTTTTATTTCTAGTCAGTTATGCTGGAGTCACACGCTGCATTGTGTGTTAGTCATACTACATAAATTACATAATTACTGTGATCTATTAACTCTTAACTGCTCTTTTTTTTGTGTGTCGACTTGAGAGGTCACCAGCTCTTTTCCCATTGTGAAACTGGACTTTTGTTGGACTGATTGTGCTGCAGTCCTGGAGGATGGACTCATAGGACATATGTTTTCCAGTTGTTAAATATGGACACCTGACCTCGACACAATTTGTATATGACTGTCCTACACTGTGATGCAGCCTGGCAATTCAAGGATGATGAGTTTTCCCCACTGACACATGGTCCTTTCAAGGTTTCTTCCATTAAAAAATAAAAAAATCTAGGCTTTTAATGCTGTAAACCTGCTTTGCAACAACACACTTTTGTAAAAAGCACCAAGTAAATTAATTAATCTTATTGAAGTTGGGGGTGGGGTGATAAATTCTATTCAAACATCTGGAAAATAAGTTAAATGTACAGAATAATAAAAATGGGACAGCACCGTGGATATCACAGGAACTGTAGTAACATTCATTTTAAGAACAAGTTTGGGGATTTTAATAGAACAGCAAAAGGAAAAAGCAATAACCAGAGTGAACGGTTTCAATTTTTATTTCACCAAAGAAACTTAACCTGCAGTCTACAGTCAACAGGTTAAGCATTCAATGTTTGCTGCTCCTTCGAAACCACGAGTCTGCTTTATGAGGAATGCTGCACATTTACCCCTATGTCCAACAGAAGGTTATGACCACAAATAGTAATCCATCTCTACAGTGTTTTGAGATTTCAACACAAAAGAAAAAGAAAAGGGACTCTAGAAGGGAGTTAAGGACAATAGGATGTACTCAAGAACACTTTGTTCATGCATCTTTTTTGTTTCGTTTTTTGGGCCTTTTGTGCTCTATAAAGAAGGCACAGCACAAGTCTGCGAGACACCAGAAAGGGAGCTGGAGCATCACATTACAAAAAACATTTTCCTCCCAATAATAGGAAACACCCCAAAATAAGAGGCAGATTACTTTTCAAATTATTGAAACTACTGTGAAGAATTTTACACCGTTATGTGGTTTTAACACCATGACTATCTACATATACATATGAACAGAAAAATATTATGCATATAAGAGGAGAATTGCAGGAACACCTGTTCCACACTGTGCACAAAATATAGGATTAGTCTGTATCAGGGAGGTACTGATGTGAATAGAAGCTTTAAACAGCAGTTTACTGCAAAAAATTGAAAAAAAAAATTAAAACAAATAAAAATGTTAAAGTGTTCAGAAGTAAAACCTCCTAAAAGTACACTGGCTTTCAGTACATTGCATAAAATGGCCATCTTTGAACCCAGGTAATGTTTGGAAAGCAACATTTGCTGCAGTCAAAGCGCTGAGCAAAACTAAAAAGTGGAAAACGCAAGGAGAATACAGAATAATGTAATTCAGAAGGTGATGTCATGGTGTTATTGTAACATTAAGTTTCAAAAAGCTGAACTAAAATGTTTGTGCGCGTGTATATATATATATATGCATATATGTGTGTGTGTGTGTGTGTGTGTGTGTGTGTGTGGGGGGGGGGGGGGGTAAAGGGGTAAAA
>JAOUQT010255659.1:0-17179 GCA_025769995.1 Xyliphius kryptos | reverse complement strand
AGTCCAAATACATGGTATTAGTATTTAAGGTGAATTGGCTGCTGTAAATTGCCCCTGTTGTCTATGTGTTTCTGTGTGTGTGCCCAGCGATGGATTGGCACCCTGTCCTGGGTGTTTGTGCCTAGTTCGTGAAACACTTTCCCCTAGATGGGCTTGGGGAACAGCCCCATGTCTCTAGTATAGGCATAAACAAAAGATAATGGGTGGATAGATCGATGGATGGATTATATAACCAGGCAGTATCGTGGTTAGCACGTCGGCCTGTTATCGCTGGGTATCCAGGTTAAAATCCCGATCTGGGTGGAGTTATTATGCTCACCCCGCATCCACATGGGTTTCCTCCCACAGTCCAAAAAACTTGGATTGAAAATGATTACCTGATTTGTTTATATATATGGTGTATGATGGATTAGCATCCTGTTCTGGATGTATCTGCCCAGCTCCTGAAACATTCTCCCATAAAAGTGCATCAGTAACCCCCATGGCCCCAGTATAGGATTAAGTGAGATATTGAGACGAGATTATATAACCAGCACAAGAAAAAGAAATAAGTGGGTTTTTTTGTTTTTTTTTAGATAATACTGTTTTTACTCTGTGAACTTGATCTGCTTCACTCCATCTTATCAATTCTCTGTTATATGATCTTACTGTATACTTTGCTCCCTTTAATTGTCTTTATCCAAATTAATGAGCATTTAGAGTTACGGACAGGTAACCAAAAACAAAGTCAGTCAAAACTCTCCGATCTGCTATAATCTGTATAGTGCAGATGTTGCTTTCATGTATTCAGCACTAATTTCATGAGTTCTTAAGTCACAAAAAGTAAAAGCATGTTTACTGTAAAAGAGACTTTTGGTTGCTACTATTACATACATTAAATCACCAGCCACTTTCCTAAAGTATCTACTGTTTTAACACTCAGTGCGTGTTATTAGTTTAACTTTCCATAATAAGATAAGATAACATAAGATAGTGTTTTATTATGCCTGAGAGGGAACAGCAGTTTATACAGCAGTATTAAGAAAATGTAAAAATAACGATATTTATGTATATTTACAACCAAAACAATAGGAAGAACATTTTGATAATTTTTGTTCTTAACGCATTCCACTATCTACTAAATGTAACTACTAACTATATTTTATTCATTGAGCTCTAGGATGTGTTATTTTAGTGTTCCCTTTATTTTTCAAGCAGTGTAGTAAATAAAGATGCACGTCGTAGTTCTGCGATTACAGACTGACCTATTTTCACTTTGTTCTTTAGGTCATTGCCACCACAGAGCAGATTTCATTTTAATGGCAGTGACACTGGTGATGGTGGCAGTGTGTAAGTGTGTGTTGCACTGTAATGAGTGTGTCACATGCAGCAGTGCTCCTAGTAGATTTCTTAAACCTTCAAGTGTCTGAGAAAGTTTCACCAACCACAAATGCCCTGCCATCAACATTTTGTGAGCTCCAATCAAGGATTAGAGGACTAACACAAATGAACCGCTGCCTTTGAGTTTACATCCACAGGGTAGCTGTGTCAGCATGGACATTCAGTGGATGCAGCACTGCTGTATCTGATCCAACCATACCAGGAGTCACTACCATATCAGTGTCACTACAGTTCTCAGATTCATGTATGCTCTGTGGTGGTTCTGTGGGAATAAACGAGACGTCTATCAACAAATATAGAGAAGCAGACTGGACTACAGTCTGTAAATCAGGTATGCCCAAAGTCCAGCCCGCGGGCCCAAAGTCCAAACGGCCTAAACCTCAGTCTTATAATGTGTTATTTATGTCAAAATAAATCATACTTTGTAATGTACTTCCGAATTTTGCCACATGATGGCAGCCCCATTCTCATATTATCTGAACTGAGGACATATTGTCAGATATTCAGTGGCAGAGGAGTAGCATTTGATTATTTCTTATTAGCCTAGACGCATCTGGCACTACTACGTTTTATTACAATTTATTAATTTCACGGTATTTATACAGTTTGTTATTCCAGATATGAAAGAATTGTCTTAGAGTTGTTCATAGCTGAGTGGCCTATATTTAGTTATATAGCCATTTGAAAAATTAAAGGTAATTGTAAGAATGAAAATGATTTTAGAACAGTGTGTATTTTCATTACAACTCATGAAATTTTAACTTTTGTGCTAAAAAAAATATCAGCAGGAACTACAGGCATTTTCACTTTATCCAATTTGATCCTCTTTGCAAAAGGTTTGGACACATCTGCTCTACATTGTGAAATATTTGGTAAGTGAAACTAATCAAACGGAGAGGTTGTATACATTTTGTCAATTTCATCAGTTTCACTAAACACATACTGTACCATTTACAGACTGTAGTTCAGTTTTGGATCTCTTCTTGTTTATTCCTACAGAACCAGCCTCCTGATCAGTAAACGAATAGGATTGCAAATTGTGAGTTACGGAAGTCAGCATGGAAGAAGAAGTTTCGATTTCAGCAAACTAACGGATTTTAATGAGACAACGCTCATAAAGGCTTAGTGAGAAGTTGAACCCCCCCCCCCCCCTTTAAACCGGGTTTCAAGCAGGACCCCTAAAATGGAAGAAGGAAACAGGATCCCTGTAAAAGCACCGTTTGAGGCGCACACACCATGTTCAACCTTCTAAAGGGTCCTTGTTTAAAGAAGGTGGTCCCACCTAAAACTAAACCATCCCCAACAGCCCTGAGAAACAAAACGAGTTTGGAAGTTCGCTTTGTAAGTCTTTAAATAATGGTAATGTAGAGCAGCTCCATACCTCAGAGCGGATGACTCGGTGGCGGGTCGGTGTTCTGCTCGGTGGCGCTACAGATGTTGAAAAAGTCGCATTTTCCCTTCGTCCTCCCGGTGATGAGTCTGAGAGCGGTGCACGACCAAAATGTCGCCTCCCTCCAGGAGGAATCTCACAAAAAGCGCTTCTCCTCTCCGCTACGCGCCGCGCTCTCCCTCCGGTAACATGTGGTGAACCGGGGACTAGATCTCGGTCCCGGTAGCATCGGGGAGAAGCGGCTGAGGGCCGGGTGCAGGCGGGATGTGGGGGCAACCCGTTACCGACACGCCAGTGTCTTCAGATTACCCACAAAACTGGAGCTCAAAACTCAACCCGCGGTCGAGAAATTCCGAGCAGCCCGTCAGCGGGAAATGGCGGCCTACGGATTGGGGTTATGCCGACGCTCCTTTCGGGGATTATCGCGAAATAAATGAGCAGTCACCGAAGGCGCGCTGCTCCGATCCGGCTGGGGCTGAAGAACCGCTGCCTGCTGGAAGAGGAGGAGCGGGGAATCTTACATCCCCGCCTACCGACTCAACCCGGAACAACATGGACAGATAACGGTGCGTCTGCGGCATGAAGGGCGACGGCTGTGAGGCTGCTCTGCCTGCAAGGCTGCATGTTGCCCCATCAGGAGGTTGCATACTGCCCTCCAGAGCACCGTCACTCTAACTGCGCCATGGTGAGGGACAAGGTTGTTTGCTGATGGTTATTCTACGCCAAAAACTACAGCCATCCATCTATTAATTTTCACTTAATCCTATACTAACTAGAGTTGCAGGGGGTTGCATATGCCTATCCAGAGGAGAACGTTTCAGGCACAGATACACCCAAAGCTGTGTGCCAAACTGTTACTGACGTAAACTCACTCACACCCTTATACACTATATATAATGACAATTTAAAATAGCCAATTTACCTTGAATCGTTTTTAAACTGAAAAGAAACCATAACCCGGAGGAAACCCATGTGGATACACAGAGGAAAGAACACGCCACGCAGATTGGGATCCTGGATCTCACTCCACCCTACTCCAGACATTGTGGGGGAAAATTAATCTACTGTAAATAATTAAAAACACTTACGATGTAAAAGTATTTTATGATCAGCGTGCATGCACCAAAATAGATACCTTTTCCTTCTTTCGTCATTTTATCTTTCATTATTTAGGGGTCGCCACAGCGATGAACTTGCATATAAGGCTTGGCCAAGTGTTTTACGCCGAGCGCCCTTCCTGACACAATCCACACCCGCTACCGGGCTTGGGACACACAGACTATGGGGACAATTGATATGTAGACATATAAAATGCCTTATCAATTCCACAGTACATCTAGAACATATAGGAGACTCGAAATATTGTTTACCTCTCTAGGTGAAGAGAAAGGAGCCAGTGCGACTGGTCATGCCGCCAACTTGTAGTAAGGGAAAAAAAGCAAAATGAGGAATAAAGAAGAGTTTTACTTAGCTCTGTGTTCTGTGGAGTTCTGTGGAGTTCCATGGAGTTCCTTGAAGTTCCATAGTCAGAATTGGCAGGATCTTTCAAGACTATTAATGTTAAGGTTGCCCAATCCATAACTTAAACCTATTTGTGAAAGTAGCTGAAAATCCATGTTTTTGGACTGTGAAAGAAAACCGGAGAACCAGGATAAACGCTCACTCGGACACGGGGAGAACATGGAAACTCAAAACCAGATTGGGATTCAACCTGGATCCCCAGTGCTGAGAGGGGAATGTGCTTACATTGGATTAGATGTAAAGCACACATTAGATTTGAAAGAATATTACATGATCTGTGTGCATGCACCAAAACAGATAATTTATAATGCATTATCAACACACACATAAAGCTTTATAAAGTATTTATAATGCTTTATAACACCTTCCATAAGCCTTTGTTATTGTACTAAGATGTTTATAACCACATTCATAAATATTTTATAACAGTGCATTGTCACAAAGCAGCTTCACGGTGTTCTAAGCCTGAACCCCCAAAAAGCAAGCCAAAGCATCAGTGGCAAGAAAAAACTCCCTGTTATGATGTAAAATTTTTTTAGGAAGAAACCTTGAGCGCGGACCAAGGCTCAGTGAGGAACTTATCCTCCTTGAGCAGCCGGTCAGCATCACAGTGTAGGACCGGTATTTACAGTTTGTTTAGAGATCAGGTGTCTGTATTTAACAATTGTAGACATTATAAAAACTATATATAAGTCCATTGAGTCCATCCTCTACAGGACTACAATGCTATCAGTCCAATAGAAGACTACGAAACCTCAGAAAAACAGACAAGAAACGCAGTTAGAGCTGATGAAGCATTTTGATCATTTTTATGTTATTTAGTTTTGAACGCATTCCACTATCTACTAAATAAAGATTTTTACCTGAAATATTTTATTCATTGAGATCTAGGATGTGTTATTTTAGTGTTCCCTTTATTTTTTAAGCAGTGTAAAATATTATAATCGATGCAAAACTTAACTGGTAGCCAGTGTAAGTTTGATAACACAGGGCTGTTATGATTAAACTTTCTGATTTTAGGTAAAACTCTAGCTGCAGCATTTTAAATAGGTTGTCGTTTATGTAATTATTTATTAGAACATCCTGTCAGAAGTGAAATACAATAATCCAACCTTCAGGTTATAAAAGCATGAATTAGTTTCTTTGCATCTTGGAAGGAGAGGATATTTTCCATTAATTGCGCACAGAGCAATAAACACAGTTTTGTGAAGACACTCAGTCAACATAGTAAAATCTGTTCTTGTATAAACCTGTAAACTTTATTATGTTTCACTAGCTGCCCAACAAAGACAACCCATAAAACACTTTTACGTACACACCCTGTGCAATTTGTATTTTTTGCCTACTACATGATTTTTTTTCTTAAAATATACATTTGGTGACTGTAAGCATAGAGTTTATTTTTACTTTATTAATCTGCCCTGCTGTTAAAAATGCCAATACGTTTACTAAATGTTGATTTTTAGACATTAGATACTAAAGTTTGAATTGTAATTGAACATGATTTTAACTGATGACCCTTTAAGCCATATTTATACATTATCTAACAATGTTTTCATTATATTGTTTTTAATATTCATTTCATCGGATTATTCATTTATTCATTCATTGTCTTCCACTTTATCCTGTACTAGGGTCGAGGTGGGGTTCCCCATGCCCATCCAGGGGAGAATGTCTCGGGCGGTGGGCCAGAACAGGTCGCCAATCCATCACTGGGCACACACTCACTCACACAGCCACACACACACACACACACACACAGCTTTAAAACTATTTTTGTCCTTTTTTTGTTGGAGTTCCTACCTCCTCTTTATTCTGCTTCCTGGTTGTAAAGTGACTCAACAGTCAGTTTCTTTGAGATTTCTAGTTTCTAGTTTTTTTTTTGTTTTAGCTTTTATTGGTTCTCAGGAAGTGTGAATTTTATCAACCAATGTATAACAACAACCAAATTGGATGTTGGTTAACACGTTCGCATGGGTGTTTGCATGGGATACCCCAGGTTCTCTGGTTTCTTCCCACAGTACATAGTGTGTATGTGTGTGAGAGTGAATGTGTCTCCAGCATGGATTGGCGCCCTGTCCTGGGTGATCCTACCCAGTGCCTGAAACGTTCTCCCTTAGATGGCATGGAAAACCCCACCACAACCCCAGTATAGTAATAAGCAGAAGATAATGGTAGATGGATTAATGTATAAATGGTGTATTACAACTATGGTTGTTTAGGTCTTTTGTGGATCTTTGTTGCTCTTTGTATGGTTTCTATAATGAACTGTTGAACATATACCATAATCCGACATTGGAGATTACTCTGCAGGTAGTTTTATGAATATAAGGCTGAATTAATGAAATGGCAATTAAATCTGAAAGTCTGCAAACAGGAATAATGCTCTCTTTGTACATCTCATGTAAAGTAGACCATCCATTAGGAAGGATTGACACACACACACACACACACACACACACACACACACACACACACACACACACACGAGTGGTTATCTCAAAAAGTATTAATGTGTAAAAATGGATTTACGCACACATTAACATATTTTATTTTATATATTTATAAGAGCACCCATATTTTTTCATAGTGTGGTTCTTTCTCTAAAAAATTCC
The DNA here is from genome assembly GCA_025769995.1 of Xyliphius kryptos. Classification (NCBI taxonomy): domain Eukaryota; kingdom Metazoa; phylum Chordata; class Actinopteri; order Siluriformes; family Aspredinidae; genus Xyliphius; species Xyliphius kryptos. The sequence goes on along the minus strand of JAOUQT010255659.1, from coordinate 10,273 downwards.
ATTTCCTTTGATAAAAGTAAATTAGCAGGAGACAAAATGTAAGGGAGGATGACGGAGTTATTATTCATCTTCTTGAGGATTGCTAGTGTAAATGCTTTTATCGTAAAATGAATAATGGATTTTTCTTTTCCACTTTCCATTTTGAGGGAGGTAATTCAGGCTAGAGCCAAATATGTTCATGACTCAAATCTAAATCTACAGGTCTAATGCTTCAGATGGTTTTAAGAAAAAATGATTCAAGGATTAAAATCTTTGCATTTATAATTTTGTAGTCTTTTTCATTTAACCTACGATATTCTATTAGATTAAGATGAAGTTGTTAATTTGTTAGGCTGACAGACATTGATGCCTTTCAGATTTACACCATACAGTGCACATGAGAACGAGATTTCATTTGACTGTATGTACAATGTACTGCCACTATAGCAAATAAATACTATATATGTATATAAATATGTACAACAGTAAGTAGTTAGAATTTATTGCACTATATAAAATGTATTGCATATAAAGTGTGTATATAGTGTTAATTAAAATGAAAGGGGCAGCATTTTATTTTAAGTTCAGCAGTATTATGGCATGTGGAAAGTAACTATTTTTAAACCTGGCTGTTCTGCATCTGAAACTCCTTTTACCAGAGTGAGAACAGTCCATGGTGGGCGTGGGAGGGGTTTCTATAAACATCTGTTCATTTAGTTGATGCTTTTATCATAAGCGACTTACAAGTATCCCACTTAATAGTTGGGGTCAGAACACAGGGTTACATACAGAATCCCAGGAGCAATGAGGGTTAAGGGTCTTGCTCAAGGACCCACATTGGTAACTTCAGTGGACCTGGGATTTGAAGCCACAACCCTAAGAATGCCCAACACCCAAACCACCTAGCCAAACATTTTTTGACAACTGTACACTCCAGTGTGCAGTGTCCATGAAGCTGTGACTGGGTGAGTTTGGTGTGGAAGAACTTGGCTGACCTGCTCAGAACCCTGACCTCAACCCAATTGAACACTTTTTGGTATAACCAACATCAATGTCTGACCTCACAAAAAAAGTTTATGAATGAGCAAAGATTTCAACAGACAAGAAACAATCAATACTTTTGTCTACATAATGCTGAATCTGACAAAACACTGAAATTGTTCAATTAAAGCGACCTGGTAAAACTGGAGATCTGAAATAATTAAAGTAACATTTCTAATAAATATCCATGGCTCCATGTATAAAGACTTTCGTACATCTTAACTACTCAGTTTAGAAAATGTGTCCTCAGAGAAAAGTAGTCTTCTCTTCTTAAATACTAAGTTTTTCCCTTTTTGTTACTTCAATTGCCAGAGTCTAAAAACTGTATTGTTTCCCAGAAGAGCTTTACTTCACTATGATAAATAACCAATTTTTTTTTTAGGCACAAGCGGCTGATCTACAAGAGCACAACTGGAAAAAAATGAGGAACATTTTCAGATACATTGAGAAGTGGTAAAATCAAGATTGCTGGAGGCAGCTTCAAGGAAGAAGGAGAAGAAGGATGTGGCAGCTGTTAATAGAGTCTAGCTGAACATGGTAGATCAACTTGTGTAGGTACTGGATGACCAGCAGAACCCAGCTCCTCTTACTTCTGGGCTAAATGTATTTTCTTATCAAATCACCCACTTCCTCTTTATTAGTAGTGTTTGTGTATATTTAATCCTATGTTGAGGGCGGCACAGTGGCTTAGTGGTTAAAACATTCGCCTCTCAGCGTTCAAATCCCAATCTGGGTGGAGTTTCCATGTTCTCCCCGTGTCTGCGTGGGTTTCTTTCGGGTTCTCCTGTTTCTTCCCACATTCCAAAAACAAGAAGGTGAATTGAATGCTCTTAATTGCTCTTTATAGTGTGTGTAGGAGTGTGTGTGTGTGTGTGTCTGTGTGAGTGAGTGTGTAGCCAGTAATGGATTGGCGCCCTGTCCTGGGTGTATTTGCCTAGTGCCTGAGATGTTCTCTCCTGGATGGGCATGGGAAACCCCCCCCCCGCGACCCTCATAAAGGAATAAGTGGAAGATAATGAATGAATAAATAAATAATCGTATGTGCATGTTCCGGGTATCGAGTCTGTGCATTAAAACCAGCTGCACTAATCACATCTTAGAAAAGCACGGAAAATCATTGAATTTTGCACACACATTTATATCTGTGTCTTAAGGGTTAGTATTTTCACCTCTCAGCGTTGAGGATTCAGGTTTGAATCCCAATCTGGGTGGATTTTCCTTGTTCTTCCGGGTTCTCCGGTTTCCAACCTCAGTCCAAAAACATGGATTTTAGATAAAATGGCTGTTCTAAGTTGTTCTTATCTAAATTTCCCCTATATAGTGTGTGCGCTTGTGTGAGTGAATCTGTGCCCAGTGACCTATTGGTGCCCTCTTATGGGTGTATCTGGCCAGTGCCCAAAACAGTCTTTCCTAGATGGCTCCCCTTGACCCTAGTATAGGATTAAGTGGATGATGATGAATGGATCTTGGTAGGAGTCAAAAATGAACTTGTGGTGAAGAAACTGAATATGAACTCAGTACCCAACACGTACTCGCTGACTTGAACAGTATTAATAAAGCAATAAGGTATGAGAGTATGTGCATAATTGTGAGTAGTTATACCTCTTTCCCATAATTTATTTACAATAATACACAATTATTAATAAGTGCCTTACAAACACACTATTATATATATAAAAAAACGTTTTTTTTAATAAAGGGCGTAATTGTAAGCGAAATTGTTAATAAACTGGTCTTCCACGATGTAATGTATTCCTGCTTTCTCTAACGAGCCATCTAGTGGTCAAATTACAGAATGCAGTTAATAATAATAAAAAAAATAATGTATTGTATATCACGCATTATAGCTTGGTAACTCCGTCCTGAATGTATCTGCCCAGCGCCCAAAATGTTCTCTCCGGATGGGCATGGTGAACCCATCGCGGCCCTAATAGAGGATTAAGCGAAAAATAATGAAGGTATGAATTAATGAATATCACACAAAGATATAACTGTGAAGTGGTCAGAGGTGTGGGTTCTTGTCAATAATGTCACAGCTGGACAAACAGCTCAGCCAGTCAGATTAAGGGACTGGAGCGTTTTATAATTACTGACTACAAAACGGCAACAAAATCCATATTGGTGAAACAAGGAGCAGTTTTCCAGCCTAACCACGCCGCAGTTCAAAGTCAGTCCAGGTGGTGGCGATGATCCAACTTGATACAGCAGTCGTGTTTAATTTTAAGAACAAAGAAGAAGAAATAGGCACCACGCATGCGCGTTAGCGTTCGGTTTAATGGCGGTGGAATCGCGTTTTGCTTTTTGTGAGTGAACATAAATGGCGTCCTCTGGGTTTTCTGTCGGTGGAGATTTAGACACGACGCTCATTATCAACAGCAAACATGGATCAACGTTAGCAGCTCAAGGAAAAGGGAAGAAGCGAGCCGCCAGCCCGGCTGTTCCGTCTGCGGCTCCTCTGTCTCACATCAACAGCAGCAACAAGAAGAAGAAACTGCCGCCAGGAAGCATTCAAACTCAGGTACCGCTTCAGCTTCTAACATCACTGATCAGCTGGAAACACCGTGTGCAGGGTGGCCAAACTTTTTGCAAAGAGGGAGGTTCCCCATGCCCATCCAGGGGAGAACGTCTTGGGCGCTGGGCAGATACACCCAGGACAGGGCGCCAATCCATCGCTACACACACACACACACACACACACCATACAGAGCAATTTAGAGCTTTCAATGTACCTTGAATCCATGTTTTTGGAATGTGGGAGGAAACCGGAGGAAACCCACGCAGACATGGGGAGAACATGGAAACTCCACCCAGATTGGGATTTGTGAGAGGCGCTGAGAGGCCACCACTAAGCCACCGTGCCGCCCCGTGAGATACATAACAGTAAAAACAAATCTGTAGTTGTTAGCAGGCTAATGAGAAATAATGACACGCCACTCCTCTGCCATGTTCTCTTTGTGTCCGTGTGGGTTTCTCCGGTTAGCTTTCACTGTCCAAAAACATGTATTTCAGGTATATTGAATGCTCCAAATTGCCCCGTATAGTGTGTGTTTGTGTGTGGATGTGTTCGTGAGTGTGTGCCCAGTGATGGATTGGCGCCCTGTCCTGGGTGTGTCTGCCCAGCGCCCGAGATGTTCTCTCGGTTAGTTTATTTTAAGTGTTTCATTCATGAAATCAAAAGCTATAGTCTGTAACCCTCCATCCTCATAATATTTAGTCATGTCTGTTTTTTGATTTTGGTGTAGTGTAGCTTTTTCCTCCATGTAAAGTCATAATTAATCTGCTTACATTATTAAACAGCTTGGTTTGGGATGGCTAAGGAGTAGGCTGGATAAATACATCTAGATATTGATTCCATTTCAGTCAAAAATATTCTACCAAATAAACTAATGTCCCTCAACAACCACAAATTGAGTCTGGATTGACATTCCTCAATGAGCTTCCATATATTCTTTTTTTTACTCTCATCCGGATCTTTAGATAAAAGTAAACCCAAATCTCTTACGGAATTCCTAATTGGAATCTTAATTTAATGAACAATAATTTTAAGGCAGTCGGATGAATTGACATCAGTTCACATTTATTAAAATTTAATTTAAAGTCAGAGGCATTCGAGAAGGTACCAATAATTTGAAGAGTTTTTGAAGTCTCGTTTACACCTGTCATGAAAATAGTGGTGTCATCTGAAAATTGGCTGATGATAAATGGTCTTTCTAATAAATTTAGAGGAGCGATATTAGAGTTTTTAAGAGAAATAGAAAGCATCTCTGTAGCCATTATAAAAAGCAAAGGAGAGATTGGACACTTGTTTATTTAAACGTTCAATTAAGAATCGAGAAGAGGTTCCACTTGGCAGTGAAACTGATGAGGTTGTGTTCTCATATAAACATTTTATTATATTTTGAAAGCGAGTACAAAAAAACAAAATATTTCAAGCTATAAAACGATGCTCTAACGAGTTGAAAGCTAAAAATCCCCCCTGATAAACTAAAGAGTTAGTGCATATTTGTTTTTAATCTATTTGCAAATATGAAAGCAATAATTTTGTAGTCAGTATTTAGCAAACTGATTGGTCTTAGATTTTCAAAAATATTATAGTGTTGACATTTTGCTTCATGATAGCTGGGAAGGACATCTCATTTATAGCTTCCATTGTCATTTGATAGAAAGGTTCTCTTAAAACATTCCAAAAATGTGTGTAAAAATCCGCTGTAAGGCCGTCACAGCGAGGGGATCTGTTTAAAGATAACTGCCCCCCTTGTCCAGTTCACTAATGGTAGCATTTGTCTAACCTAGCTGAGAGAAGTCGCTATTAATACGAGGAAGTAGGTGATGTATCGTATCAGATAACAATTTAGATTCATTAACAGAATAAAATGAGGATTAAAGGTTGGAATAAAAGGAGAGAGTTTCTTTAGTAATCTCAGAGGGATTTACGATAATCTGTCCATTTATCAATAAAGCGTTAATAGAGTTTCTTTTCTGTCTCCCTTTTCCCAACGACATAAATAACCAAAGCTTCTTTCCGCCTCCTTTATCCATTTAACTCTGGATCTTACAAAAGCCCCTTCAGCTTTCTCCAAATAAATCTCATTCAATTTAACTGACAATTTTAGTAATAAGTGGTTGTCAGAGTGGTCTTATTGTAGAGGAGATTTATTTATTTAATTTAATTTTGCTCAGTAATTATGGATGCTTTATTGTGATAGTTACCAGATTTAAAAGAAAAACGCTACAGTTTGGCTTTAATTCTGCCAGAGGTAAATGCAGATAATGTTATAATGGTGCTGCCATCATGTGGTAAAAGGGCAAAATTACAATTTAAAGTTTTACTTATTCTGGCAGAGATAGCGCCAAGAAGTATCACAGACTATGTAGTGAGAAACGATATTTCGATTCTCCTGTATGTCCTAGTTTAACCGTAGGCTGTGATTGGGTATGCCTGGTGTTGTATAAAGAAACGTGCACTTTTTTTTAGGATCTCATGTGTGAACAAAGTGTGGCCAACAGAGTCAGAGATTTTATTTTCTGAATTTAATATTTTATTATAAAACAGATAGTTCTTGTCCTTAAATCTGATTGGATGAGCTGTTTGTCCTGCCTGTGACAAACAGCTGTAATACACACCTCTGACCACTTCACGTTGTTCGAAAAAACGGAAACCTGTTACTCAGTGAGTTAAAAAGACCAGTTAATGGGCAATTTTGCTTCCAACAAACATTTATGAATCAAACCATTTCCCCCTTTTAATAAAGTGTGTGTGTGTGTAACCGACCGTTTTATAAACGCAGTAAGGCAATAAAGGTTGTACGTTATTGTAAATAAACGGGAACAAGGTAACTTTACTTCGCTATATGTTGTGCTTAACAACACGCCCTCTCGTGTCTTCTTGATTTATTGACAAATTGTCCAGTTCATGTTACAGAGACTACCTCATTTTGCTACTTATATTTAACCAGCTCACATTAAAAGAATATAATATCCATTGTAGGTGGCACGGTGGCTTAGTGGTTAGCACCTTCGCCTCTCAGCACTGGGTATTCCCGGTTGGATGGGTGGAGTTTCCATCTTCTCCCCGTGTCTGTGTGGTTCCGGGTTCTCTGGTTTCCTCTGACATTCCAAAAACATGGATTCAAGGTAAATTGAATGCTCTAAATTGCCCTGTATGTGTGTGTGTGTGGCTGTGTGAGTGAGTACCCAGCGATGGTTTGGCACCCAGTCCGCGGTGGGTCTCCCCAGAGCCTGAGACTCTCATAGAGGAATAAGCGGAAGATGGATATCCATTGTATTTATTTTCAGTTGAATCTTGATTTGAATTAATGAAATTGATTTGATTCCAACTAATGCTGATGTTATGAAAGACTCTTTGTTGGTTCCACGCTGCAGTTTATATTATTTAGGTGAAAACCTGCAGTAGGTTTAGATTTGTTATAATGTGGTGTTTTTTGTTTCAGATTTTGCCTGGAGATTTGACTGATGGAAGATTACTCATCACATCAGATGTAGGAGCAGAGCCTCCTACAAAATCTCTGCCCTTCAAAAACCTCAACTTTGTGGTAGGCTTATGATCATATATGTATTAGTCAGCTGCTGCAACCCAAGTCAGCCGTCCTGGTTAAAGATCTGAATGTTAGATTACTGAATGTTATCTTAAAATGTGGTGGGTATATAAAATATATAATGATCTAATCTAAAGTACAATCTTCAAAATGAAAGATTCAACATTTCTTAATCATTTAAATTTGAATGTTCTTATTTAGACTCACATGCCACCTGCCAGCATATCAAACACCATGCTATGTGCTGCTTATAGCTTTATAGTAACACTTAAGTTTGGGGAATTTGTTTACACTTGTTCCAAGTCATACTTGTATAAATGTGTGTGTTTTTCTCTCCATATATATGATATAGTTGGATTAAAGACCATCGGGTGCAGCATTTCTCATGGTGCATTGTAGGATTGTTCGATCTTATATTGTATAACAATTGATTTTCGGATTAGCTTCACCTCTAACAGGGTTAAGGCTGTGCATGTCTACTGAAAACCATCTGATCGCTGCTGCATTTCATCTTTATTTAATTCACGATTCTTTTTTCAGCACTCTGGTATAGGAGGAGCAGCAGCTGGTAAAAAGAACAGAACGTGGAAGAATCTCAAGCAGATTTTAGCAGCAGAGAGAACACTGCCCTGGAAGATCAGTGATCCCAACTGTAAGTTTTAGTTCCAGGCTCGTCAGCTTTAACCCCCTTTAAAAATCTCACTTTTCATTTTTAAAACTGTACTGTTCGTCTCTCTGGACAGATTATACCATCGATGCGCCTCCTTCCATGAAGCCTCAGAAGAAGTATTCAGATATTTCTGGGTTACCGGTGAGTAGAATTCTTTCTGAGAGCAGTAGATCATTCTGTAGAAATGTTTGTGTATTGACTTTAGTGATTGAAAAATCGGTGTGGCATTTATACTAAACTGTTTACTTTTTCATGGACGTTAGATCAGATGATTGATAATAAAATTTTTTTATGAAACTATTTTACTTGTGCAACACAGTGAGGATTATTATTTTGTAGCACAGATAGATTGACATATCGACTTTACATAATTTGTAGTGTAATGGTTATTTTATCAAATGCCATCATCTATAGAAAGTACATATCACCTTTTAGTTAAACCTCTTTGTTAATACACACATTGTCCATAATTATCTATTCTGTCCTAGCAATGTGTCCTAACGATCCATTGGCACACTTAATTGGTTAAGTCTTTACTCAGGACTTATGAACAGTCACATGTTTATTCACAAATCCTTAAAACTACAAAATTAAATGTATTAGTGGATGTTTACATGTAATTACTAGGCATGTATACATGTATGAAAACGTTAATATTCAGTCTACTAGCAAAATATTGTGACTTAGGCTGACTAGCTCGTATTGATAACACATTGTTAAACTACTGCACTATTTATTTTTATTTAGTCGATTGGTATACGTCATTTTAAGGGTACAAATCTAGACGGAAAACAATACGTAACTTAGACGTATCTTTTTCCAGGATCCAACAAGGACTACAATACTAATGAACCACTAAACGCAGGACCATGTAGAGAAATTTAAAAAGTAGGAACTGGAATGCGTAGAGACAAGTCATAACCTTATCAGTTCCCTGTCATTTTGAAGGCAGTCGTAGGCTTGTAGTTAAGGAACCAGAAGGTCCCCGGTTACACCTCTTTTCCCATGATGCAAAAACTCGAGTAACTTAGGTTTCAAACACACTATAAGAAATGAGGCTTGATTTTAGAAATGCGTTTATTAAAAAACAAAATTGTTAAACTTCTGTTAGTTAAAATTCTTTATGATCATTATGGCAGGTGGTTGTTACTGACAGAACACCATCAAGAAACGTGGGCCTCTCGTTTTAATAATTAGGTGGTGATATACAAATGTAGTCTTTTTTTTTTTAATGATTTATGTTTTTCCTTATTTTTAGGCAAACTACACGGACCCTCAGACCAAACTGCAATTTACATCATCAGAAGAGTTTTCATACATCCGCCAGCTTCCCACTGATGTTGTATCAGGATATTTGGCCCTCCGAAAGGCTACCTGTATTGTTCCCTGAGAGAGCTTTGCTTTCTTACGAACAGATTTTAAAAGCCTGTGTTTGTAAATAGTCATTTTAAGTGGACTGCTGTATTTGTTTTCAGTAAAACACTCTGCACACAGTCATTATAAATTATTATGAAACTGGTAGTTCCTGTCTTTAAATTTGATTGGCTGAGCTGTTTGTCCTGTTAAGACATTATTGACAATAATGCTTCTTATTCGTATGTTTTTTATAAACTACATTTTGTAATTTGGCCACTAGATAGCAGTGTTTGTGACAGACAGTCAGAACATTTAGTATGGCAATTCTAACCCGATCAAGTCTTTCTGGTCTTCTGTTAGATGGCAACTGAGGAACACAGACTACCCTGTAGTGGCCATAATTGTCAGTGTACCAGCTGAACAAACTGCTCAAAATTGGAACTCCTTAAAAAACAAATTAAACACTGCAATTATTAAAAAAAAAAAAAAAAAAAAAAATTCCTGAAAAATGTGAACAAAACATGGTAATAGGACTTATTTAACAATGCTGTTTTTTTGGCAAAAATGTAATGTAATGTTTTTTTAAGCAAAAGCATAAGGCTGTTAAAAAACGTAAGGCGTTTTTGTGCAAAAAACGTGAGTATATTTTTTGAGCAAAAACGAAAGGCAATAGTAAGGCGTTCTTGTGCAAAAAACGTGTGTCATTTTTTTGAGCAAAAACAAGGCCATAGTAAGGCGTAGTTGTGCAAAAAACGTAAGTCATTTTTTTTAGCAAAAACGTAAGGCTATATATAGTAAGGCGTTTTTGTGCAAAAAATGTGAGTCACTTTTTTGAGCTAAAACGTAAGGCTATAGTAAGGCGTTCTTGAGCAAAAACAAGGCCATAGTAAGGCGTTTTTGTGCAAAAAATGTGAGTATGTTTTTTAAGCAAAAACGTAAGGCTATAGTAAGGCGATTTTGTGCAAAAAACGTGAGTCACTTTTTTGAGCTAAAACGTAAGGCTATAGTAAGGCGTTTTTTTGAAGAAAAGGCGATTTTGTGCAAAAAATGTGAGTCACTTTTTTGAGCTAAAACGTAAGGCTATAGTAAGGCGTTTTTGTGCAAAAAATGTGAGTCACTTTTTTGAGCTAAAACGTAAGGCTATAGTAAGGCGTTTTTGTGCAAAAAATGT
>JAOUQT010255551.1:0-17179 GCA_025769995.1 Xyliphius kryptos | reverse complement strand
AAAATGAACAAAGGAAAGTCAGACATTGCTTTTCAACCATGAATGAGATTGAATTCTGGACAGAAATAATGATACCCTTAACTTAATATCATAAAACCTTTAAATCAAATGATTCCTGTAACTGTTGATCAAACTTTTGCACCTCTCAGCAAGTATTTTGCCCACTCCTCATGACCAAACTGCTCCAGTTGTCTCAGATTTGAAGGGTGCCTTTTCCAGATGGCATGTTTCAGCTCCTTTCAAAGATGCTCAATAGGATTTAGGTCAGCTCATAGAAGACCACTTTAGAATAGTCCCATGTTTTCCTCTTAGCCATTCTTGGGTGCTTTAAGCTTTGTATTTTGGGTCATTGTCCTGTTGCAAGACCTACTACCTGCGACTGAGACCAAGCTTTCTGACACTGGGCAGTACATTTCTCCCTAGAATCCCTTAATAGTCTTAAGATTTGATTGTACTCTGCACAGAATCAAGACACCCCGTTCCACATCCAGCAAAGCGGCCCCAGAACACAATACAGTCTCCTCCATTTTCCAATGTAGGCACAGTGTTTTTCGTGATATGCTTCATTTTTCCATCTGTAAACAAAGAGATGATGTGTCTTGGCAAAAAGGTAAAATTTTGCCTCATCTGTCCATAGGACATTTTCCCAGAAGCTCTGTGACTTGTCAACATGTAGTTTGACAAATTCCAGTCAGGCTTTTTTATGTTTTATTTTCTACAATGGTGTCCTCCATGGTTGTCTCCCATAAAGCCCACTTTGGCCCAAACAACCATTTTTTTTCTCTTTTGTTACCATTCATATCAGTCTCTTTGTTTTGTGATCAATTTTCCATTCTGCGGCCACGCCCAGGGAGGTTGGCTACAGTCAGCCAAGACCCTAAGTTGTAAAGAATGTAGGAAGGGTAGGTGCAACTGGTCTGCATCTTTTTAGATAGCAAAAATCACCATACTATGGTGATAATTGGCTTTATAGTGCACCAAAATGTGTTAAAGTTTCTAATTTCTACTCAAAAATTTTCACAGGCGAGCTTTTTTGTCCACATTTCTAGACTCCAAAAACGTTTGCAATTTGGACGGCCACGAACACGTTTTTTACTAATTAGCAAAAAAGCCCCTTCTTTCTCACACTAGTCCTGGGTTTTCCAGTAAACCTCTGTGTGTTGTATCAAAAAAATACAGCAGAGCATGCATAAAATGTTGGACTTTTCCATTCCATCAGGCTGATACATGCAAGTTAACATATGACACATTTATTAAAAAAAATCTGAATGTCGACATTTACATTTACATTTAGTTATTTAGCAGACGCTTTTATCCAAAGCGACTTACAAGTATCCTAACTTGGTTGGGGTCAGAACACAGGGTTGAAACAGAACCTTGGAGCAATGAGGATTAAGGGTCTTGCTCAAGGACCCACATTGGCAACTTCAGTGGACCTGGCATTTGAACCCCCAACCTTCTGATTGATAGTCCAGTACCTTAACCGTTGAGCTACCACTCCCTATGTCGAATGTCAAACTCTGAACCTCTACAACTTCTACAAACTTCCAGCACCCATCCCTGAGAAGGCTGATTAAATTTGGTACTCTTATGTCTTTAGGGGGTTCTATAACAGGTATTTGTCTAACTAGACTTTTTTATTGCATTTAAATCGCTATATACAAATTAATCCTAATTCAAATTAATACATAGTCTCAATGGAGATGGGTTGAAACATAATGGAACATCAGAAAATTCTCTTTCAAATAGACAGCAATAAAGACACACACTTTCACACACCAAAAAGCTCAACTTTTCCATTCACTCAAGCTGCCATATGTTAATAAGTGCATACATCAAAACTGCAATTAATTCATCATTTATTCATTGATTTGTGGAAAGTGTTACTGGCTGGTGAGTCGTTGCACTTTTGTTTTCCTCAAGATTTATTTTCTTGTTGCAAAAAATACTATTATTGTACTGTACTTTGTGTTGTACTGTATTATTATTCTGTACTAAAAAGTATTTAGTTCCCTGTCTGCCCAAATAGCACTAGTTTGCAGGATTAGTCATTAGGGGGAGCTTACAGGTTTACAGCCAGTTGCTCCAGCCGGGTTCCAACTGTCATCTGCAGTAAACTGAATGGCACATGGTTTTAAGGAAGGAGCCACTGTTCCAAAACTGTCATAAAAAGAAAATCTACCATCTATTAACCACATGTACAGTATGTTTATATTTGTTGCATCTGGAGATGAATAAAGAAATATGAAAAATTGTTTATAGTTAAGTATTTAGAGGTAGTTTGTAACCTTATGACTTTAAATGTAAGTCTGTGTTTTTGGTTTGAAATATAAATATATATTTTATTTATTTATTTGTTTTATATATATATTTTTTACCAATAAATCAGACAGTCAATTTCATTAAAACCTAGAATAGGTGTTGAACTTATACTGAAACTGTAGTTTTTATGAAGTATGAAATCAGGATACAACTCCACAGTATTATTATGAATTTTCTAAATCATTGTTTTTCTATGGTGCATTTATGTTAAAAGTTAGTGTGGAACTTGTGCAAAAAAGAAGAAAAAAGGTTCAAAGGGATATTGTTGCCGTAACAAGAATACCAGCCTAACCACATATGATTTAAATATACTTTATTTTAAATGGCATGTATCAGTGGCAGCTTTGTGGGAAGGGAAGCTCTTTGTTGACTCAGTTTTAAAGACGCAAAGTTACATCGTGTGAGTGCTTTGATGCATACCTTATTTTTTTCCTTTATCTGGTCGTGCTCCTTAGCAGCAGTGCAAAAATATTCAACTCACATTTTGCTCCAGGACAATTCAGACTGGTCTCTTTAACTTTGCTTTACAGTGACTTTTGTTTTTGTTTTTCATGAAATGTGTGACAGCAGGGTTCTTGAGGCGACACCTTGGTGGCTGTCTAGCTAGTCAGAAGACTGAGACCTTGAGGTAATGGAGCAGATGAAACTTACACAGAGATTAATGCATGTGAAATAAAAAGGTGTGAAAGAGAAAAATGAGCTGTGGTGCTTGAGCTTACATCAAACAAAATTAAGAAAATTAATGTGCAGTATATGGAACTAAAAGGAAATACAACATTTTCTCACTCTGACTAATGGCCCTGATAAGTAAGGTCTTTTTTTAAATATTTCATGGCTTTGATTGACAGCTCCTAAGAGTCCGTAAAGAGAGTTTTGGCATCCATTTTACTGCTTGAAGGAAGAGCTGAGAGTTTTCATCCAAATCCCATGACACACCTCAATCAACAGGTTTAAAAAATGTTTTACAATAGCTACACATGCACACAGTATACAGACATACTTAGGCTTCTTCTTATAATGTACTTCTTTTGTCAGGGTACCATCTGACATTAATCTTCAACTACATCATCATGTTTTATGTCTACTCCATAATATTATTTTATCCTGGGAGTTTTTCACGCCTATGCTTTTAAATCCATGCTAATCCACCAAATTGTTAGTATAAATGCTCTGAATAATGTTTGTGTAGTGCAGTCAACTATACAAGTGTAGCTCATGAATTTTATAATGCTTTCATAGCTTTTCAAAAGACTTTATAATGCCAAAAATGTCTTACAGTGTATCATCCGATGAAAACATTGTCAACACATGCAAGTGTTTAAGAGAAACTGTAAATCCAGTAATACATTCACACATATTTCACTGCATGAATTCTGTTTTGATATAAATAAATATCGGAGACACTAAATAAATTGCAAAATTTGTTTTAAATAATTACTTTTTTTAAATTACTAAATAGGCTGCATTACATAATGATTAAATGCTTTTGAAAATAAAGTGGGAAAGAAGAAAACTTGAAATCACATCCATTATCATTAAGCAGTTGTTAAAATAAACATTCAGGAACTTAAAAGATTATTAAATTATACATTTACATTTTTATTAAAGATGTAATTGTAAAATAGGCTTAGACAACAGTCTGAGAAAAATGACTGATTTAGTAAGGAAGTAAAAGGTTTGACTTTCTGTGCTAGCAAACTATAACACAAGGACTACTAAAATTTTAATGGTTTAGTTTGGCTTTTGAATTGTTACCCCTTTTGGAAAGATGTCATTTTAACAAAAAATAGTTGATACTTGATGCAAAGATTTAACAGCGTTTAAGTTACTGAACTTTGTTTTTTGGTATAAATCAGCAGCTAATAAACAAGTATTTGGAGGGCCAGCACAAATAAACCAGTTAGGAATCACCTTGACCCAAAGTACCTGCATTTTCTGGTAGTCATGTAAAGGGAGATATATGTGCTGTTTGTTTTAGTTTGAGGCAAGTACATATTTTACACTGAGAAGATGACAGGTTTGGGTGAGTTATGTATTGCAAGGGGAGGAGAGGAAAACCTTCCAAGTGGTTACCTTGCTGTCCTCCCTTTAAAGCAGGATCAGGCTTGCTCAAACATACATAGCCAGGCCACAGCAGACCCATAGGCAAGTTGCTGTTGGCAGGGTTCACACACACCTATTTACACTTTAAAATATCTGCTGCATGCATTAATAACAATGGGTATTGTTTGACATTATTTTTTAAATCCATGTAGCACAACATGCCAAATAAGCTTGCTTCAGGATACTCACAAAAACGTGGCAATGTAATCCCATTCATAAAAGTCTCAGGTATTTCTTCTTGCATTGAATCAAACCATGACCTTAAATTCTCTACCCTTACATCGGCACAATACATAATGTCTTGTTCCTCTTTTGACTTGTTCCTTAGGAGTCACCATAGCAGAAAAGATCCTCATACTCAAAGTGGTACAGTTTTTACACCAATTGCCTTTTCTGACGCAACGCTCCTATTTATCCAGACTTGAGACTG
The DNA here is from genome assembly GCA_025769995.1 of Xyliphius kryptos. Lineage (NCBI taxonomy): Eukaryota > Metazoa > Chordata > Actinopteri > Siluriformes > Aspredinidae > Xyliphius > Xyliphius kryptos. Next base: position 12,324 of record JAOUQT010255551.1, on the reverse strand, counting down.
ACACAACGAAAGCCCTGATGGCTCATACCCTCTAATGGTAAGGACAGTTAACTGTCTCAAGTTTAGCTACCAACAGTTTTTTTTATGGGTGGAAACTAAAGAACTTTAAGAAAACTCCCACAGGCACAGGGAGGACCTGTTTTTGCCCCACTAAAATGAACCTGGGAAACTTCTTGTGGAAGTGCTGATGGCTATGTCACGCGCCGCCCACATATACCCTCCTAAATTTAATTTACTTTTAACATTGCTGTAATGGACAAATCAGTTTTAAGACTTTTGTGCCATTGTAAAGAAACATACTTTTTTTCCAGACTGGATCATCTTATTACCCTTGCTGTAGAGTATACTTTTTGTGAGCAATGATATTCAACCTGTTTTGTTTCAAAATCATGATTAAAAGCTTGACTTGTGCCTCACATAATGGAGGTAGAGGAACCACATATTTTAAATATTGTGTTGTGTCTGATATAGATGAGTAGAAAAGTCAAAGGATGAGTGGATATGATCAAGGAGCTACAGGCAGTCAGAAAATAATCAGGATACCCCCTCTGTTAAAGTCTTTTTTTTTCATGTCAAAAGGTGAGTGTTGTTGAGCTTTGATCTCCCACTGCAGAGCAGGCACGGAACTACTGGGAAATATAGCTTTATACATACATACACTTTATGCACTTTTCCCCTTCTCCCAGCCCCCACCGGTTTTGTCCATGCCAAGGCTAAGCTTTTACAGCTTCAGGGTGTTTAGCTTTTGAAGAGATCCTAGTTTCCTCTCTTAATCATGACATCATCCTGCCTGAATAGGTTAAAGATGTAGGCCAGGATAAAACCCTTTCCTTGCCTGACCAGGCCTCCTAAATTAGATACAATAAATCAAGCACAATGTAATAATAATAATAATGACAACAATGGTTGCAGACAGACAGCTGGCTTTAAATGTACCATACATGTGATGGCCCTTATATTTCTTCCTCTGTCTACAGTCCTATGTGCTTTTTCAGAGAAGGTCAACATATTTATTCGTGTGATCTTTCCAACTGCCCATATGTTCAGCCTAAATGCTGAGGTAATTTGATAGTGATGAGGAAGTTGGCACAAAACTCTTTCTCATTGCTGACATGATTAAAGGCTTGTTCTGATGAGAAATGAAGCCTTGACTTAGTCTCAAGCTCCTGTCAATAGGAGTTAGGTTCATTTATTTTAGGCCTTCCGCAGCTCTCTAACCCAGTATTTCGGCTCCAAGACTCAGATGCTTAGATGCAGTTTTATTTTCCATACAGTTTTCTTCAAATATGTGTATAGTACAGTGTATCAATACAATATTATAACTATGTCATGTAATTTTCATCTTTGTAACTAAACCGAATATATAAAAAAAAACTAATACATATTTCTGGGCGGAAAACTGACAATAAGGATTTTACCAGAATGACCATTCTTTCCACCACAGCAACGAGATCTGGGTTTGAAAAACATATCAACAAAACACAAAGGATCTGAAACAATATCCTCTGGACAGGGTGGAACAAGGTGAAGATGTTTAGTCACCAGCAAAATATTTAATACTTATAAGCATGGTAATGGAGGGGTGATTACTTGGGATTATTTTTTACAGAACCTGTAAAACGTGCAATCCTAAATATAAACCATGAAATGAAATAGGCTGCAGTTTCTTCATCTCATTATTGTAATGAAAAAAATCATCATAAATCCACACCGCTAAACAGGCATTTTTTTTTTGTTTATGGGTCTTAAAACTATATGTTTTATTGTTGTTGTTGTTGTTGTTTGCAGATCGTTGTAAGTAATAGTTGTGTAATGAAAATATGTTATTACTTAATTTAATACTGTACTTTAGTTTTTGTTGTATGAAATTCTAATTTAAATAAAAGTTGAGAAGATCCTATTAATTTATACAATACAGCTGTGCAGTCTTTGTACAAATTTAGTAGTGTACATCTGCTTCTTGGTAAAGGCAAAGGTAAACTAGTGAAAGGGTATTTAATTCTTTACAGCCTGCTGTTCACAGTTTGTATGGTGTAGACAGCTGGGCGCCCCAGTATACTTTAGATCAGAGAGCTTGATAACCTGGTCAATGATTTATGATCCTGATGGCCCTCTGCAATCACCTAATGAGGTGAACCAGATTGTTTACATGTTTATTAAATACCCAAAACCAGCTGCATGCGGCAAATGCATTTGTCAGCAGGGCCATCTGTCAAAGTTCACCCAGACCACTGGAATTTTTATTTATTTATTTTTGCATGGAAAAAACTGTGCTATCTAAAACATGCATGAAGTCCAGTAACATTCTTCATTATGATTGTACCTGATCCATTGGGTTACCTTACCTAATTATTTATCCAGTATCATACAAATATATTTTTAACTTCTTTAAAAATGTGCTTTGGTCTTTGCAATATGTCGACAATCTAATTTAAATAAAAATATAAGAGTTTCTTCACTACACTTATTGGACCAGCCTTAGTTATTAATTATTTTGATGAAAAAAAAATTACACAGTAAATAACTTTTCAATCAAAATTTAAAAGGTGTTTTTAGATATTTTTTATTTACATTATTTTTAGATCATAATTTCCATATGATCCACTATCTTAAGAAAAGTAAGCCCAAAATTTTAAAAGTTTGGCACATCAGAACACCTGATGGGTATCTTGTCGCTATTCCTAGCATTGATATTAGTATCACGCTACTTAGACATACAAACCTTCATATTAATAAATTCCTGTATAATTTTATATTTGTCACTCATGTTGTTTTTGCTGACTTTACACGTGTGTATTACTTAAGAATGACTTTTACTTTAGCATTGCTCTACTGAAACATTGATTTAAGTAAATTATTCTAATCTTTAAACACTATCTTAGTAATTCTTCAACCACTATTATTTAGTTTTTTTTACCAGGCCAGCTGGTCAAACTAGCTATTTTTTCTCAACCTCTTCATTTTATAGGTTAATGATTTTTCTAAGGAACAAGCACGTTTTATAATATAAAATCTTTGTATCCCTGCTATTCATGATCTTTAAAAGATTTAGGACTGACCAAGTGGGGGTAATTACATTTACTATTTTTGTGGCAGGACAAACACCCATATCTAATTTACAGTTGCCGGCACTCTTGACAAAACAAAACATGCCTACTACTTCTACTACTAATTACGATTAAGTTAATCAAGTGAACTATCTGATTTATTCTGTGATTTTAGCATCTGGAATAGATTTAAAAGACTCGAACGAACATGCAGCAACATGCAGATTATTAGCTTTTCTACAATTCCTCTGTTCTTATCAGAACTACATAACTGTTTGCCTTTTATGAGTGTGTATGCACTGCTTACCTGTTCAGTTTGAATACCTCGACTCCCAGTATGACCTCGGGGCCCACTATCAATCATTGTTTACTTTAGAATGTAAAGTTTAAACCATGTGAAATTTAAAGAAAAAAAACATGCTGTGTCTCTTGCTTTTTTCTCTGAAGAATCCAAACATTGTCTGGAGTTGCCTTTTACACATGTAGCAAACAACAGAAGACTGTCTCCTCATTGCTTAAGGGATTCTGTATGAAACCCTGTGTTCTGATCCCGACTATTAAGTTGGATACTTGTAAGTCGCTTTGGATAAAAGCGTCTGCTGAAATGACCAAATGACTTTAAAGAAAAAAAATCCTACAGAGGAAATGTTGTGCCAATATAAGGCTTTGTACAATAAATCCTTGAAACTAAAAAAGGGTTTAAAAATTGTATTTACAAATAATTGGACAAAGAATTAATTGGAACTGGATTTTGACTGTCCTTATGACTGAGAATCCCATGTTTGGCTTGTCAGTGCCCCCTTCAGTAGGCTGTTTCTGCCTTGTGGTTGAAATTTTTGGAATTTGAATCTTGGAAATTCAATGACATACAACGGACACAGTAGAGATTAAAACTATATTTTCATGAGTATTTGGTGGCAAAAAAAGTGAGTAAATTTAGGCATGTGTACTTACAGTGGTGTGAAAAAGTGTCCTTCCTCATTTCCTGTTTTTCTGCATGTTTGTCACACTTAAGTGTTTTAGAACAATACATGGCCCTGTGTAAAAAAGTGATTGCCCCCTGAACCTAACTCATTAAGTAAACCTTAGCAGCACCAAACTGCAACCAAGCATTAGCGATAACTTGGAGTCTTTTACAGCATTCTGGGGAAATGCTGTCCCACTCACCATTATAGAATTGTTTTAATTCAGTTACATTGGAGGGTTTTTGAGCATGAACTGCCATTTTAAGGTCAAACCACAGCATCTCAGTAGGGGGATTCAGGTAAGGATTTTGACTAGGCCACTCCCAAGTCTTCATTTCGTTCTTCTTCAGCCATTTAGAAGTGGACTTGGTGTGTTTTGGATCATTGTCCTGCTGAAGAACCAATGCTTGTTTCAGCCTGAGGTCACAAACAGATGGTTGGACACATTTTGGTAGACGGTTCACCACTGTCCCATGTCTTTGCAGATAATGGCTCTCACTGTGGTTTGCTGGATTCTCAAAGCTTTAGAAATGGCTTTATAACCCTTTCCAGACTTATAGATCTCAATTACTTTCTTTCTCAAATGTTCCTGAATTTATTTGGATCTTAGCATGATGTGAAGCATATAAGAATCTTTTGGTGGTCTTTACTTTGGCAGGCAGGTCCTTTTTAAGTGATGTCTTGATTGTGAACAGGTGTGGCAATAATCAGGTCTGGGTGTAGCTAGAGACAATGTACTCATGTGTGATAAACCACAGTTATAGTATGTTTTAACAAGGGGGGCAATCACTTTTTCACACAGGGCCATGAAGGTATGAAGTTTTAATTTCTCCCTTAATGATAAACACCTTCAATTACAAATTACATTTTGTTTTTACTATTTAAATTGGTTTGATGTTCCAAAACACTTAAGTTTGACAATTTGGTATTTTTGGGTGGAAGTATTGGTGTGCTTTAGACTGTGATCGAGGGATTCTGGAAACAGGACAGTACTGTTTAAAAAAAAAGTAAGTTAGATGAGGTGACAATAATTAGGTTTTTTTTTAGATAACTATGTAACACATACAACAGTTTGTCTTGGTGGTCTAAAACATATTGGAATTTAAACAGGGCAGATACTTTAAAATGAAAAATGGCATGCAATGTCATCTGCCTGATAGCCAGCTAAAGTTTTTTTTGGAATTTGAATTTCCTCTAACTCAGGCCTGCATTTACAGCACATCTTCAAGATCTTCAGCAAAAGCATTATTATTATTATTATTATTATTATTATTATTATTATTATTATTATTATTATTATTATTATTACACACACATACTTCTTCAGTTATACAGCTTTTTGATACACCAAGTGTATCAAAAAAGAGGAAAAATTGAAAAACATATATTTCATGGTGTTTTAAACCAAGGCTGGAACGTATTCTCATTGACATTTAGTCTAATAGTTGTTTGTTTTATTTAATTGCTCCATCTCAATTGATTAAATTATTTGCGAATTAACGTCACAAGTGACAACATATCGATTAGTCAGTTAATTTTACTGGCTTCGGTTTTGAACCATTTTAATTAGGTGCACATATGTAAGACGAAGTAAAAAAAAACTTGCTGTGTAGAAAAATCTCCTTTAATGTTTTGTTTTGATATTGCAAGTGATTACAAGATACTTGTGCTTGTAAAAAGAACCTGAGATGTAATAGGTTTCAGTCATTGAAGTTAAACAAACATTTTTTCAGCACTAAACGTGTCAAAAGAATTTAAAGTATTTAAAAAGAAAAAAAACTTTTTTTAAACAACATCTTAAGATATAAAAAAACAAAACCCAAAACAATTGCTATTAAATAAAGTTTTTCCTAGTAGCTACAGGATGGTTGCCATTTTAAGTTGTAAATAATTTGCTTTAAAAGAAAAAAAAATCATGCAGCTTTTTGCAAATTGCAAATTTAGGCCACTGGTGCCATCATCGTGTGAAATGGAAGATTGCAGCTGATTTAAATTTACATTTAGTGTTTGTACCGGTAAAAATCACTAAAAAAGTATAGCTGTGCATATGTCCTGGTAGCAATCTTTGGACAGCCAGTCATAAACTAGATCCCAATTCATTGAAAAAAAAAAAAAAAAGGTTTTCTTTTATTAAGAGCAAGTCATAAAACTAATTAAATTTACAAAAAAAATACAGAAATTCCATGAAAAAATAAAATAGGTCTGAAATATTGTCCCATTAAATATTATTATATAACTAGCGAAATCACAGCGTAGCATACATCGCATAATTGAGCCCTTCCCCAGAAAAACATTGCTGTTCTGCCCCAAACTAAAATCTACAATAGTGTCCATGTTGTCAGCGTATTGTTGAGCAGACTGTATAACTATGCTTCAGAAGGTCTCTCAATGATGGCAAATGAAGGTTACAGCCATGTAGCAAAGTTTGAGATCAACAGCTTCATTGATGACATTAGTTGACAATAGATACAGTTACCCAATGCAAGAATTTGTATAACATTAACAGTGTTTGCCTTTGTCTTTACAAACTGAAAATACGTACTTTTCATTTAAATAGGATTTAGCATTCCGGGGTGTCAATAACCTAATATTTAGTTACTTTAACAGGTATGTGGCAGCTCAGTGATTAGGGTGCTGGACTATCAATCAGAAGGTTGTGGGTTCAAATCCCATGTCCACTAAAGTTATCAATGTGAGTCTTTTTGCAAGACCCTTAACCCTTATTGTTCCAGGGCTGCTTCCTGGTGACTGGAACATGGTGTGTTCTGACTCCAATCATGTTGAAATACTTGTAAGTCGCTTTCAATAAAAGCGTCTCCTAAATGATCAAATGTAAATGTAGGCAAATGTCGTTGAATAACCAGTTTTTTAGAACTGCTTCACATCTGTGTTGCATAGAGTCAACAAACTTCTGGCACCTGTAAACTGGTATCCCAGCCCAGGATGCTTTGACTACATCCCACACTTTATTTGATTTTGTCTCAGAAACAGCATCTTTGATGTCACCCCACATGTTTTCTCTCGGATTAAGGTTCGGGGACTGGGCTGGCCACTTCAATTTTGTTGGACTGGACCCATGATTTCGCTCATTTACCGGTGTGTTTAGGATCGTTGTCTTGTTGAAACACCCATTTCAACGGAATTCCCTCTTCAGCATAAGGCAAAAGGACCTGTTCAAGTATTCTGATATATGCAAATTGGTCCATGACGTGTGTAGACCCAGGACCATAGTAAGAGAAACATACCCATAACACAATGCTTGCACCACCATGCTTAAATGTCTTTAGAGTGTACTGTGGCTTGAATTCAGAGTTTGGGGTTGTCTGACAAACTATCTGCAGCCCTTTGAATAAAAAAGAACAATTTTACTTTCATCAGTCCACAATATTTTTCCCCATTTCCTTTTAGGCCAGTTGATGTTTTCTTTGGGAAATTGTATCTGCTTCAGTACATGTCTTTTTTAACATTGGGGCTTTGTGGGGACTTCATGCTAAGAGACTAGCTTCACACAGGCGTCTCAAACTGTCACAGTACTCACAGGTAACTTAAAAAACTTTGATCATCCTGGAGCTGATCATTGGCTGAGTCTTTGCCATTCTGGCTATTGTTCCATTCCTTGAATGGTAGTCTTGCGTTTTCTTCCATGTCTTTCTTGTTCTGCTTTCCATTTTAAAGCAATGGAGATCATTTTTGCTGAACAGTTTATTATTGTCTGCACTTCTTTATAAGTTTTACCCTCTCCAATTAACTTTTAAATCAAAGTTCACAGTTCGACCCATATTTCTCAGGCTTTCAAGGTGAACTGCACATACAGCATGTGCTGGCTTCACCCAGTGATCGATTAAGTGGTCAAGATAATGAGATGATCTCTCTAATATCCACACCACATCATATATGTCAATAGGTTTAATGCATTACATTGTATATTTCAAATTAAGTTGGACAGTTTTTCAATTTTATTTTTCTTGACCCTTGGAAAGAACATCTGCTCCAGCTTTCTCTGATCATAAGTCAATTGAGGACTAATGGATAATTAAAAATCCATTATTCTTTGTAAAGTAATCTACAAATAAAATTAATGTGAGAGGCTGATGGATTAATTGGAGTCTAATATTTGTCAACAGTTAAACGGCATCTGTTTTTGTTGTCTACAAATGGTGCATTGTTCTTTGCATACAAAAATTATTCCACTTTCTTTAAAACTGATAAACATGGAATAGGGCAGTCCCCTACCATTTGCAGTGCGGGTGCACAACACACTTTTAATTTCTTGCACCATTCCAACACAATAGATTTGACTGAAATGTGCCCTTTGGGACAAATCTTAAGCCTGGCTGGCCATACACATCCACTATGGCATGGAAGGATAGCTGTCGTTTCTGACAAGTCTCCGTGCCGGCAAATCACTCATTTTCATACAAATACCTCCCTCTTCCCTTCCTGCACAAGGCTGGGTGTAAGAGTCGCCTGTCTGCCTGCTATTGTGTGCTAAATATGGGTCCTATTATTTGCTTCTAACAAATGTCTACTGAGGTAGTCACTTTCACATTAATACTATACACCCTAAGAGGAAGTTCCCTTGCAATGGATCAAAGGTCCCTACTATTGTAAAGAGCTTCCTCATTTTCTTTTTTTAGCTCATAGGGTTTGTTGTTTTTTCTCGCCCCGAGCCCCCTCTACACTGAACAGGGTGACAGGCAGTCGTGAGAAGATGACCTTTTACTCGACTATAAAGGATGTGATAATATTAAAATGTGATCAAAAATAAACAATGTTTTATATTATGTTATAAAATCAATCTTTAGAGCTTAATGTAGTAAAACTTCATTACATATTAAACAATGCATTCGTATTAAATATACGCACCTGCACACATTTACCTAAACACTGATGCATAAATCGACACTCATACTTACTGATATACATACACACAGGAAGCCAGATCAACACGTGCACACACTTGTTTAACTTTAATTTAAAAACACTGCTAAAAAAGCTTTTTTAGTTCCTTATTCATTTTGTTTACAAAAGATGTTGCAAAACCACAGGACAGCATAGGTGATATTAATTTTTAAATGCTAAAGACCAACCTGTTTTTAAGTTATTACAATCATTTGGTGTGTTTCTCAATGTAGACTACATCTAAATCAAATTTGTATTGGTAATTACTAAGGAAAGGTCAACATTAAAACAGAAGCTATGTCAATGGGAGAAGAACTAGTTTTATAAAGCTAATAAAAGAGCAAATTATCAACAATGTGTGGACAAACAGATGCTGCTGAGGAGGGAAGGTAAACAAAGGCCATAGGTAAGATTATTATTGCACCTGTCAGAGGTTCCTCTAATAGTCTGTGTTTTTAATGAAAGAAGAGGTGTGAAACATAATTTTACAACAATAAGTGTCACTTTATCAAAAACATTTTTTAAAATGTATTACTTTGGACATTTCTAGCCAAAGCACAATGACACTGGGTGAAAGGGGGGTGTGGTGAAAAGCAGAGCCGATAGTAATGGGCATGTGCAGCCTTTAAATGCATTGACATCTCATGATGTGGAGAAAGTAATCGTGTAACAACAGGAGCGGGAGGTTTCGTAAGACCCAGTATTTTTTATGTGTTTTAAATACTCTTCCTTTGAGTAGGAAATTGCCAGTCTCCAGTCCTCATTTGTTTTCCATTCGTTACATTTTGGTGTTGAAACAATGGGAAGAGGCACACCTGCCAGAGGCTCTGCTATTTGTTATTTCTGCTAAATATTCTGCCTTTATATTTAGCGGTTGCACATGCAGTGTGGAGAATGGTATCAGTGATGGCTAGCAGAAGGGTGAAGGCAGATCCAGCATCCAACATGACGAATGACCTGCATGTATTTACGTTAATAAAGTATGAGAAAACCTGTTTCCATTTCAATTGTATCCCACTCTGTCACAGAGACTTAAAAAGTATTAAAAATGTTGGCATAGTGTATAAGAGTCGGAATACTTTTGTAAATCTTGTGTATGAGTCTACGTAGTTAATCTCATACTCATATTTTAGCTATTTACTACTTTCTTTTCATAAAATTTTTTTACTAACTGCCATTTAGCATGTCATTTCCTGTATTGGCCAGAGAACCTTAGCCATGTCATTTGTGACTAGGCTGAGCAGGTCTCCAATAATACAGTAGGAGGTAGAAGTGCAAGATTTCTCCTGTAATCAATAACATCGGGCCCTGCTTGGAGAGTAAAGCTGTACCAAAGTAATTAGTTATACTATTTAAACTTTAGTTTTTAATAAAAACTACTATACTTCTTAACTCTAATAGAACTAATGTTATGTCCTTTAACCTAAACCTGCCTGCTACATTAAAGGGTCTAAATTAGACTATTATGCTTCTAATGTTTGTTTCATGAGCATAGAGGTTAACTATTGAGATAAACTTAGAGAAAGAGAGACTTTTTTTTTGGCGTTTTTAACAAATTAATGTTATTAAAATAAATAAAAAAATAAACATCTAAAATGAACCAGTTGACACTTAAACTTAAAAAACAGGTTTTTTGACATACTGAAAACCAAGAATAAAAGCCTGTGGTGTAAAAATCACGTTAAGCACTTTTAAAACAGAACTTTAGACGTTAAATGAACAAGGTGTGAAATACGGTTTATCTCTGGCAAAAAAAGTACACTGGTCATTAATGGCTGGATTTAAAACAGAACTAAAAGCATTCACCGCAATAATACCGTGAAGAATCCTCCACTGGCAGTACCCCCACCTGCTTAGTTAACGGTGGCTTATAAAGTGCTTTTCACTTTTGCCTCACAACTCCACTGGACTGACCTCCTCTGTTGCACTATGACCTCTCACAGGATGTGTCTGTTCTGTTTTCAAGCTTTTTCTTGTTGAGAACTAAAATACTTGCTCTGTAGAGGAGTTTCCCTGAGGTTGAACCCAGGTCCATGTGTAGTTCCTTTCTGTAGTCCAGTAGGGGCTCCTGGCAGTCCTCCAGTTTAGGGTTGATGGTGGTGTTAGGGAACTGATGGCCCTCCACTGGACTGACCTCCTCTGTTGCACAATCATGATGTAGCATCCTTTCTCTAGAGGTGAGTGCTGACCTCCACCGCTGAAGAAGCTGAGAGACAACACGTGTAGACTTGACCCCCATCTGCAAAGCCATGTCCTCCTCCCAATCCAATTCAGGTCCAGCAACATTCAGAAGATGGCGCAGTGTGTAGACCTTGGCAGAGATCATTATGCTGTGCAACAAAGAGGCGGTATTAATGTCCAGTCAGGATACAAACACAAGGGGTTCCTCTAAGAACCAGTGCACAGGCAGATCACCTTTTGTAGTTATGTTATAAAAACCAAAGATCTTAAAAAGACCACGATAAAAAACAGGCAAGCCGGTATAAAAAAAAGGTTCTGTCCAGACCTAGTCCATTCACAGTTAGTAGGACCCTGTATGCCACTGCTCTCCATACAAGATCTTTAGGGCCAAAGAGAAGTCTTTGTAAATACTGTAGTCTGAAGGCGGCAGTCCTGCTGGGCAGGTGAACCAGCCCTTGTCCTCCTTCCCCTCTCTGCAGGTAGAGGATAGCCTGAGGAATCCAGTGCAGCCAGTCTCAGAAAAAGTCCACCAGCATTGCCTGTATCTTAGCGAAAAGGTTAGGCAGGGGATCTACACATTAGTTTGTGCCACAGGAATGAGGCAGCGAGGTTGTTAATGACCAGAACTCGTCCCCGATATGACATCTGAGGTACCTGCCATGTCCATCTCTCAATACGTCCTTTTGCTTTTTCAATGATATTCTTCCAAGTACACCCAAGATACTTAAAACCTCCTGTTCTCCACGACAGTCCATCAGAAAGTGCAAGTCCTCCACCATTCCAGTCCCCAATCAAAACTGCCTCACTTTTGGCCCAGTTCAGTTTTGCAGATGATAAAACACAAAAATCATTTAAAACATCTGTTAAAATGTTAACATCGTTCTGTGAGTTCATAGATCATCTGCACATGCTGACACACATACTGTTGCATTGATTTCTGGTATATTAAGACCAGAGATTTGTGTTCTTAAAATGCAGAGCAGAGAGAGAGAGAGAGAGAGAGAGAGAGAGAGAGAATTTTTTACTTTTGAAGCCGCTTTATTTTAACTAAGGCAAAGTTTCAAAGGGTATCAAAGAAGAGACCTTCTAACAAATATTGAAGAGTAAAACAATCATCGCAGAAAGATTTAAGCAAAGTGTGGCGCGAAGCAGAGCTCGTCATCCTCGATCGAGCAAACTGCTTCCCCGCAGCACCACACTGATTTAAAAGAGTTAATGTCGTTCATGCA
>JAOUQT010255451.1:0-17180 GCA_025769995.1 Xyliphius kryptos | reverse complement strand
GGTTATAGTGGAGGAGGAGGTGTTGTGGATCTTCACAGACTGCGGCCTGTTGGTCAGGAAGTCCAGGACCCAGTTGCGGAGGGAGGAGCTCAGTCCAAGAAGTAAAAGTTTATTGGTTAGTGTTTAAGGGATCATTGTGTTAAATGCATATGTACAGTTCACAAAGAGCATCTGGACATAAGAGTCCTTCTGCTCCAAGTAGGTGAGAAGCGGTGTGGACCACGGAGGAAATGGCATCCTCTGTGGACCATGTTTTCTGATATGCATATTGGTGTTGGTCCACACATCGATGGTGGCTTTGATGTGGGTCTTTTAAAGCATTTGGTGACTGTGCTTTATCACTGTGGAGCATTTTGGAACCGGGATGATGGTGGCAAGCAGCTGGTCAGCCCAGTCCCTTATCACCCATCCAGGGATATTTTCCGTACCAGCAGCTTTTCAGGGGTTAATCTTCCAAAGGGTCTTCCTAAATTCTGCCGGTGTCACGCTGAGGGGCTCTTCTTCAGGTGACAGGGTGAGTGTGGTGCTGGGGAGGATGTCAGGGTCCCCAAAGCGTGCATAGAACTTGTTGAGTTGCACTTAATGCCCTGCCACATGCTCCATGGATCCTGGAATAAGAAGTGTCCCTGGATTTTTAAACATATGCAACTTTTTCCCTCCTATCCCTTGCAGTCAGCTCTCGTTTAGCCGCTTTGAGTCGCAGTGAGTCACCGGACATGAAGGGAGCATCCCTGGCTTTCAGCAAAAAACGCACCTCTGCATTCAGCCAGGGTTTCTGGTTCGGGTCGCAGGTCACAGTCCTGCTGGTGGTGACATCCTCCACACATTTGCTGATGTATACGAGGACAGCAGATGTGTATTCCTCCAGATTTAGCTCTCCTTCACACTCAGCAGCCTCCCTGAAGACCTGCCAGTCTGTGTAGCCAAAACAGTCCTGCAGCATGGCATCAGCATCGCTGGGCCACACAGTGATAGTTTTCTGTGTGGTTCGAAGCGTCGCAGCAGGGGGTGGTGAGCCGGGACCAACAAGATGGAGGCAGATAATGCAGACGATCTCACGGTCAGCTCTTCTGTAGCTACAGAGCATTGAGTGTTTACCAACACACAGTTTCTACACCAACCTCTGTTTATGTAAACCTGTCTTTGTAAAAAGTGTTTAAGAAGGGCTTTTTGCTGGGAGCGTGAGATACCGCTGCACTGCTGCGTGCCACCATCTTTGTATAATTAGTTTTTTTTAATAAATAAAACTTCAATGCATCTTCAGAAACTTGTTTTACAGCCTGTTTTGTATGTGGTTGCAAACAAATTTTAAATAAAATGAAATGTGCTAAAATGTGTTAAAATAAAAAAACGGCTTTGTGTTTGTAATTCATTCTACTGTCAATTGTTAATAATAACTGTTTTGCTTTACCATTGTTGTCAAAACCATGCGTCAACTCATGTCCAACAATCACGCCAATTGCACCATAGCTTAACGATCTGTTAAAATATTTAAACAGCATTTTAATTTCAGGAAAACAAGATGAATATAAGATTAAGTGGCTGATTTGTTTTACCTAGGATAGTTTAATCCCCAAAAGAATGGCTTCTGAAGCTCTCCTGCTGGAAACCCTTAAAAATATAAAAATATAAGTAAGTCACAAATGCTACACCATAAAATGATAATACATTGTTTTGTTAATGCTGTTTTGTCTCAAAATGTGGAAAACTTAAATTTTATCATTATTTATTTGTTTGTTTCTTTTTAAACCATCTGAATGATTTTTTTGTTATATAATGCAAAACTCATTTGAAAAATGTGTTAAATAAAATAATTGAACAATGACGGGCACATTTTCATGTGCATTTTCAAGCCTTTGGTAATGCTCTGTCTGAATTAATCCAGTTGGCTATAAAAAAAAATCATATGCAGAGATGCAATATAAAGGTTTGATGTATTGCCCCACATAAAAATCACCAACAATAACTTCATAAAATTGCAATATTGTTAAGAAAAATACCACCAAAAATGCTAATTAAATCCTGAATATTTGCACATAAAATCTTTTTCTTTCACTAAAAGAGTTCGATCGGCTATGTGCATGCATCACTTTCTTGTTTAGTGTAAGGATCGTATGATGTTTCTGGTCAATAAGCGTAAGTGCTTGTGTTATGGCTGAATCTATGGAGTTTTCAAGGTGCCTTTTGGAGTTACTGAAGTTTTCCGTTAACGATAAGCAGTGTATGGTCAGAGCATCAAGTATAACACCGAAGAGTAAACTTGAAAATGGTTTTAAGTTATACGTTTCATCCTACACTTTGTAATTTTGAAGGTTTATTGCTGACATCAAGTCTTCTCTGCCACTGTCCTGTGCCTCTAATCTACAGTAGTGCACTACCTGAATAATGTCACAGAGCAGACGTTTGCTGCTTTCTTATACATCTTATATAGTACTGCTCTTCGGTTGTAACCCGGACATGGTGGATATTTTTATCTACCTGGTAAAGAATCGTATGTCCTCATCAGAGGAAGAATACTGCTTTAAACAGAACATGCTACTGATGGTTAACTCCTCAGTTCGTTTTTTGGACCCTTGATATCGCCTCACAAAGCCCATTAGTTTATTAGGAAGTCCTTTTATATTGCCATCGAAATATCAAATGTTTTAGTTTGCTGAAAATTGGTAAACTCTTTGACTATCCAATCAAAAGCTGTGAATATGCTGACATAACGTACACCTACTAGAGGGCCTTTCTTCCATCCATCCATCCATCCATTATGTTCCACTTAATCCTGTACTAGTGTTGGGGTGGGGTTTCCCATGTCCATCCAGGGGAGAACTCCACTTTATTCCTGTGTACATTGACTCACACAGTCCCTTCCCATTCACACACAAACTATATGGGGCAATTTAGAGAATTCAATTTACCTTGAATCCATGTTTTTGGACTGTGGGAGGAAACCGGAGAACCCGGGAAAAACCCACACGGACACGGGAAGAACATGGAAACTCCATCCAGATTGGGATTCAAACCTGAAAGGCGAATGTGCTAAATACCAAGGCCCTCTAGCATGGCCTTAGTTTGACAAGTGTGGCCTTAGTGTGGGTGCTACCAAGCTGCGGAAAGTAAAGGCTTTAGGCAGCTTATTTGACCATTTGAAATTATTTAATTAGTATTTATAGACAAACTGTAAATAGAATCAAGCTGTAATTCTGATATTTTTAGGCTTCCAGAATAAACAATTTACCAAAACAGCACATGTATCAACTTAATGAATCTAAGTTGATGAAATCATGGTCACAATAGTCATTTTGACTTACTGATCTGATTAGTGGAGGAGCTGTAAAAGGCATTGACAGTTGTAGGGTTGGTAAACCACCTAAACAAGAGGCAGAAAGATTTATAAGATCATAAAGCAGAACGGGTTGATGCCATACCTTTGCTTCTCTTAAAGGAGCAAAAATTCAGACTTGGGTACCCACTCTGTGCGAGGTACGGTCTTCCTGAGCCATCCAATATCTGATTGTGCAATAAAACGTAACGTCTGCATCACATTCCCAAAATAATCCTTCTCCGAGAATGACAACTAACCAAAAAGAAAGGAAAGAGATTCAGTTATGTGACATGTGACACAGAAAGGTGTACAACAGAATGAGTAAAGCTTCATACTTGTTTAATGTCTTCATTGATATAGGTATCATTCAGGATGAACTCTGGATAACCCACTTTAGGCAAAACTGCATGAGCCTGGAAATGAATAAATATAAGTAAGGAATAAGTAATGAATCGTATACCTTTCCTGAAACCACAGAAACACACCTTTTCCATTGCTTTTTCTTTGGTTTCTGCATCCATCCAGTCATTTTCTTTCTCTAGTATGTCAATAAAAGCCCACTGGATGCCGTCAATTAGTTCCTCCATCTCCAAAAACACCCAAAAAACACTGTTAGTAATATTTGAGTATTACATTTTTATTTTAAAAGATTATTGTTTAAGCTAAGCTGGTGGATTCATTTAAAATGTCACCCAGAGTAATAAAACCATACAATGAGTTTCTAACACTTAGCAAGAGGCTGTAAACATTTTGGTAAATCTTTACATAAATTATGTATTCACATTGCAATGTATGAAGCTTTATGTATTCATAATGCTTTATAATACTTGTCATAAACCTTTGTTAATTTCAAGATGTACATAACCACACTCAAAGTGTTATAAGAACAAGTCTTTATAAGACAAAGTGACATAATTCTTCATAAATCATGTATATTTTTTACTGTTCACTAACCTATTATAGAGACCAGTGTCTTAAAGCCTGTTAACATTTTTGTTTACTGAGCACCTTAAGTAATTACCAAAAATTTATTTATAAGTTCTCATAACTGTTTATAAAAGCTTATAAGGTCTTTTTACAGGCATAAGGTAGTGTTGTCATTAACCGCTTTTTTGAAAGAGACTGCATATATAGTAGTACAAAATGCCTTATAAACGCTAATACATGCTTTTTACAGACTTTAAGTGTAATTATCTTGTTTTAAGTAAGAGTGTCAGTTCACTTTCTATGAATCTGGAATTAATAATGCACCATAAGTGCATTCATAAATCCTTATAATGCATCCATAACGCTTTATAACATTTGTCATAGGCCTTTGTTAATGTACATAGATAATGATGTTATAAATGATAAATTGTTATCAAAATTTTGACCTAAGGTCATATAACCCAAAGTGACATAATGCATTATAAACAGAACTATTTAAACTTTTGATAGTTTCGATGTTTAGGCATCCTTACTTGAAATAAGATGATTACACTTTACTCAAAGGACAAAAAGAGCATTTATAAGCTTCGATAAGGCATTTTGTACTACTATGTTTGTATCCTTTTTAAAAGAGGTCATTAACAACCTGTCATGTCTGTCAAGAGGGTTTATAAGCTTTTATAAACAGTTATGAGCACTTATAAAGTCATTTTCACTAGAGGCACTCGTTAAACATAAATGTTATAAGGCTTTATGTCACTGGTCTCTATAATAAATGAATGAACAGTTAATATTTATAATTTCTATTACATTATGTCCCTTTGTCTTATAAAACCTTATGGCATGTTCTTATAACACATTTTGAGTGTGATTATGTAAATATATGGACATTAACAAAGGCATATGACAAGTATTATAAATCATTACGGATTTTTTATAAAGGATAACTTAAAAGGATCCCTAATAAGACATGTTAAATTCCAAATGTCTAAACATCAAAAAAAATAAATAAATTAAAAGTTAAAAAAAGATCATATTTATAAAGCCTTATATCAAATTATTATAATTATTTATGACCATATGTATGAACATCTATATTCATTAACAAATGACAAATGTTATAGAGCATTATGAATACTTCATAAAACTTTGTAAAAACACGTATAATGCATTAGGAATACTCGATTCATAGAAAGTTTGTACATCTTGTAAAGTAATTCCTGTGTACATACATTTTAAGAAACAAAAAGCCAGGATTAAACTGAGGTAAAGAAAATCCTTTTAGTACTCCATATACATTTGCTGATAGTATTCTTGATTCCACTAGATGGAGACAAAATGTCTAGAAGTTTAAATTTTAGTGAAAATAAACATGTAATGTCAGAAATAAAGGACTTTCTCTGTCCCCCAAGGAACATTCTGTTATTATTGGTCTAATTACACTACGGACTACTTATACCTTTTTGAGAATGTAAATATATGTTTACAAGCTGTATATAAAAGAACTGATATAAGAGAGGATACTGTCTTATTTTACTAAAGCACTTTATTCCAGTACTACAAAAAATCTAAGAGTGTAACATTTTTTTTGTTAGTTTTCCACATGCTTTGATTAAAGTATATCACTTTGCTTTTTCAAGCTTTATACATAATAAGAGTAAAAAGTAAACATAAAAAAATAGTTTACATGGTATAATCTATTGATCTTTGTAAATATAGGAACCAGTACCATGTGTTTCTTGTCTTCCTGAAAGTGCTTATCAACGAAAAGTCTTCCGGTGGCATACATGAGTGTGCTCTCTACGTAATTCACACACTTGTCCCAGCGAGGAGTAAGCGAGGTTGTTCCTGTGGTTACCTGTTAAAATAAGGTCATATGTATTTCAGTGGTAGATTTGTATCAATGGTGGAGAGATATTTGTGTTATTTCACTTAATTTGGCTTGAGGGTATTTCCTATTTGCCTTCAAGTAAGCGTGTTCAAGTTGCATGTAAAATATATCCTTTATTTAGTACAAAATAAGGCAAAGCTTGTCATGGCTTATGTTCCCACAATTCTTTTTTCAGTTAATAATGTTTGGCAAAAACAGAGGTTCTCATAATTGAAGCTAAACCCTCAGTTCTTTATGACCTGTCCTTCCAAATTGATGGCTCCACAATCTCTCCAACCAACTTGGTCTGTAACCATGGTTTCACAAATTACACTCATTTTAAACTATTTGATCAGGTTACTAAATCTGTCCGTTTCTGCAGATGCTTCCTCATTAGGAAAATTAGACCTTTCTTAACTGAACAGGCTACTCAGCTGTGGGTCCAAGCCCTCATCCTATCCTGGCTCGACTATTGTAATGCTTTGCTTGCTGGTCTCCCAGCTTGCTAAACCAACTAATTAAAAACTCAGTAGACCGAGAGAAAAAAGCCCAATTAAAAACTCAACAGACCAGCCCAAGAGAACTTATTTCACTCCATTACTCATTTCTCTTCATCTCTGGACTTGCTCCCACTTACCATCACTCTTTCCAAAATATACTCAAACTCATTTACTGTGCTCTAGTGATTAATGTCGCCTGCTGATTTAATCTCACCATGGTGCTAGTTATCACTCAATATCTTACACCACTGCCAAATGGTGGAACAATCTTTTCAACACTGTCACTTCACTGTCACTTTTCAAAACAGCTCTTCCACATGCACTTGCTATAAAAAATAAAAGCATAAAAATAAAAAAATAAAAGCCCAATTGAGTAATGATGGTTTATGTTGTTCTCTCCCTTGTAATTCACTTTGGATAAAAGTGTCTGCCAAAAGGCTAAATGTAATTGCAACCCTACCCTAAATCCATTTTCTTAGTGACAAATTATCATCATATTAATTCAACATGTTAAAACTCTATTAAGCTATATTCACCCGAGCAAAATCCAGATATCGGTAAAGGAAGCGCCTGCTAAGAGTCGTGACTCTGGATAGGATGGACCTCCACACCACATAGTTGGCCAATGTCCTGAAAAAAAAATCTAATTTGTAGAATTAGTACAAAATGACATCTAAATGTGAATATCCTGTATGGCTACAAGGCTAAAATAAAGATTTAATGAAACAGATATCATCCCAATATAGAGCAAGGTAATCGTGTGTATAGCTGCATAGAGGACATCAACGAGATTCTGAGTGCACACTGAAGAAGAATATTAGTAAGGTAATCCAATTGATGGTGTCTGTTTGCCTGGTTTGTGTTTCTGTAGCTCTGGATACCTGTTGTCTGTGGCACTGATGAGCTTGAAAAGGTCTTTCATGTACTGCGGAGCACGTACGATCACCGGCTCAGATGATGAAATGGACAAGTCTGGATACAATGTGGAGTCAATCGTTGCTTTAACAAATGTCATCCAGTTGAACTATAACAAAACAGGACAATTTTGGATTAAGTTAAAACTTGTAGAAACAATAAGCATGTAGTTAAATACGTTTAATGTGCTCTCTATTCAAAATTGTAGCAATTTGAAGTTAAAAAAAATGAAGGGAACCTAAAAATATCAATCCAATTCAAAACAACATTTGTGCCATTTTTGCCAGAGCAAATATCCTTACCCAGAGCAATTCATATTTATTAGTATTTATTGTTATTTATCTAATATAAGGAATTTACAATAAATTAATTTTAATTTGTGCCGTATTGGTTGTATAGGAGTAAAAATATATTATTTTACCATTAAAAGGTGTAGTTAGCATTAAATTATTTGAATAACAAGTTATTTGAAGAACAAATAACATCACATGATTATGAAACTTGACAGTCTGTTTTAAAAATACTAAAAATACAGAATAGTCAGTAATAAACATTATTATCATAAGCATATTGCAAACTGCAATATGCTTGCCTGGTTAAAATAAGAAAAATATAGCTGAATAATTCTGTTAGAGGACTAGAAAACCCCTTTAATTGTTTTTAATTGGTTAAATAAGGTACGAATGGTTGTGCATTATTATGAATAAATCATGGGAAACTAATGTTGTTAGGCCTGCAAAAAAGCTGACTTTATGTAAAGCATCTCTTTAAATGATTTAACCTAATATTTGATGGAAAAAAATAATGACTGTACCTCTGGGATTGTGCGCTGTAGTTTGGAAAGGCTGTATTTGTTGTACATGTTCTCACTAGTGCGGTTTTCAAAAGGTATCAATATCTATAAAAACAAAAGTAAAGCTAATTTAAAAAGTAATATCACAACATGGTAAATAGTTTGAAGTATTTTAGACATATTTTAATTACTTGATCAAAAGTGCAGAATGTTTTACCTGTGCAAGTTTTATCTCAAATTCCAACGCAGCCTTCATCTCTGACTCAGCAGTCTGTTTATTGGCTCCCAGCATGACCGCAAAATCAACCATAAGCCTCAGCAGAGCCTCCCGATTCTGAGTAGTGATCATACAGACACGGAGTAGTTGTGCTAGTTAAAAAATATGTAACTACAGGACATGAAGGTAGTGTGTGTGTGTGTGTGTGTGTGTGTGTGTGTGTGTGTGTGTGTGTGTGTGTGTGTGTTTGGACTTACAGTCTGTGCTTCGGTGCTGTTGGTAGTGTAATCCTCTCTGGATAAAGCCAAGGATGCTTGATCCAGCTGAGAAAGGAAACAATTAAAAGCATGCATGAACACACCATGTAAAATTGTAAGTGTTGTCTTTAGGATTTACACTAAGGTCTAAAATGTATGTGCATTTTACATTTTCATTAACACTTTACATAAATCGATATTCATAATTCATTATTAAGATATTTAATAAGCTTCATAAAGTATTCATAATTCTCTTTAATATGTGTCATAAGCCTTTGTTAATGTCCATAGATGTATATAACCAGACTCATAAGGTGTAAGACATGACATAAGGCTTTATAACACAAAGGGACATAATGCATTAAAAATTATATATTTTAACTGTTTATTAACATATTACAAAGATCAGTGACATAAAGCCTTACAATGTTTGAGTTTAACGAGTGCTTTTCCTGAAAATTACTTTTTATGTACGTTATGACTGCAGTGGCTTGGTGGTTAGCACGTTCGTCTCCCAGCGCTGGAGATTCCCGGTTCAAATCCCATATAATAATAATAATAATTGAATGAGTTAATGTTCTGAATTGTTTATTAAAGATTATAAGCTCTCTTTAAGGGCATAAAGTGTTGTCATTAATTACCACTTTAAAAGAGACTGCGTACATTTTGACATATAAAAGCTTTGAATCTTCATTACAGACTTTAAGTAAACTGTAATCATCTTGTTTTAAGTCATAGTGTCTGAACATCCAAAAAATCGAATGTTTAGATAAGTTAATATTATAATGCATTATGTAACTTTGTGTTATAAAGCCTTATGTCAAATTGTTATAACAATTTAAGACTATGATTATGAGCATCTATGTACATGAACAAAGTTTATGGCAAATGTTATTAAGTGTTATAAATATTTAATAAAGCTTTATAAATGCACTTATAATGCATTATAAATACCAGAGTGAAAGTGTTACCATTTTTTTTTAAACATTGATTCTACGTCTCGATTTTTTAAGTATGTTTAATTAGCATAGAATTAAGCTAATCAAACAGCAATCTTGTGTGTGTGTGTGTGTGTGTGTGTGTGTGTGTGTGTGTGTGTGTGTGTGTGTGTTATTTAAATCCACCCTATTGCTGCAATTATCACATTTGACATACTTACTCTTTAGAAGCTGTGGAGGTTTATATACTCTGCACGGCCACCAAGAAATTAATTAAGATGTCTCGCCACCTCTACGTGTTTTAAACAGCAACACTAGTAATTAGTGCAGAGAGTGGTTACTACTGGTGCACACGAAACTTATATTTAGTTGATGCATGAGTTGTTTTGTTTGATTTTTTTTAATAAGAAATCGACCAAAATACAACAAATTATGCCTAATTGACTGTTTACACTATTTCCAGGATTCATAATCACAAGCCCCGCCAGAGAAGAGACTAGTTAAACATAAAGCATAATATTTTTAGCCAAACTATCTGACCATGTCTGTATACAGTATATTTAGCTCTGTAGTAGCAACAAACCTGAAAATTTGAATTATTAGATGCGTTTTCCTAGGATACAAAGAGCATAACATCTGTGCATTTGTATTTTAGGCAACATTATTGCTTTTTATGTTTAATTAGATAAAGAATTTGAGAACTTTTCGAAAAAGACAAATTATATAATTTGCTGACCCCAACTCCCTAAGCTCCCTATTATTTCTGCTGTATTACTATTCTAATTGTGTAGTATTTTTTAATCTATACATTTTATGTCTTCATCTTATTATTGTATTGTATTGGGTGTTGAATGTAGGTCTAGTTATAAGGTGAGAAACCGTGTTTCAATTCTCCTGTATGTTCAAGTTATATAGTGAATGGACAATAAAAATCCTTATCATTATATTTAATTTGGAGATGGGTTGATGAAAACAGAAAAAATCTAAATAAAGATTATTGTAAAAGTAAAAATACTGTGCAAATCAGTATATAAGCATGATGATGTTTTGAGTGGCTTACATTTGTCTTGAAATATAAAAAATATGATAAGTTTGTTTAAACCAGGAGCTTTAATAAATCATCTAAATAAAAACAAGTAAGCAAAAGTATGTTTTTTTATAATTAAAAAACGATACTTTAGTCTTACCTTAATAATGTACTGCTGGGAGTTCTTGTCATCTGGTGAGACATAGAGCCGAAGCAAAACTGATTTGCTATACTGTGTGCGTATCTGAGCCAATGTTTGTATCAGGTCAAACTTCTTTGGGTCCCATTGTATTTCAACACCAAGCGCGTCACCCAACACTGGCCAGCGGAACTCTCTCTTTTTCAGCTCCTTAAGCAGTGGTTTGGAATCCAGTATCTCTATTGCAGCTGAAATGAACAGATATAATGAGATGTGTATTTGCCATTGGAAATTAATAAATTTAGCTCCTTTTTAACTTAAACCTATTAAAAACAATTGGCTTTAGTTGGTGTCATATAGTCTATATTAACTAATTTGTTAATATGCACTGACCAGACAGAACCTCATAATCACTGACTGGTTAAGTAAATAACATTGATTATAAAACGTGTGGTTCCTTTTTTTGTAACCTGATTGGCTGTGCAGTTTATCCAGGCATGACATAACTGACAATAAAGCACATCTCTGACCGCCTCACATTTATATCAATGCGTGATAATACATTATTTTCCTGATGTTTTTATAACCTGCATTTTGTAATTTGGCCACTAGATGGAAGTTTTTGAGAAACCGAAATAACCATTTTATAAAAGCAATTAGGCACAAAAAGTTGTGCATTATGGTAAATAAATCACAGAAAAGGAGGTGAATAAATCACAGAAAAGAAACTCTACCAAAAAAGGTTTAATAAAGAAAACTGTGGTAATCCAGCAACAGATTCATAAGTGGCTAAATTTCACTGATTTACATAGGATGCTATTTCTGGCCTGTGTGTTTAATTTGAAGCTTAGATTTTTAACTAAAGTTAAAAGTGAAACCTTGGGCCATGACATGTACTCCTGACTTAAGCATTGTTACAAACCATGTACACCACCAAGAAATCAGATTTCAGGGCCTCACAGAGACCTGGATACGGCCGAGAACCCCGGCGCTACTCCAGCCGCCCTCTCAACCAATTTTCACTTCTCTTACTCTCCACAAAACGGCAAAAGAGAAGGTGGAACAGGTTTCCCACCAATGGAAATTTTTTCCTCTTACTCTTTTATCTAATAATACTTCATTTGAATTTCATGCACTGACCATCACCAAACCTGTTAAATGTAATTTTATTGTTATCTATCACCCCCCAGGTCAATTTGACAACTTCGTAGAGGAGCTTGATGTACTATTATCATCTCTCCCACATGGCTGTCCTCTTGTTGTCCTCGGTGACTTCAACATTCACATCGACCGGCCTAATGCTACGGAGTTCCTTTCTCTTGTCTCAAGCATGGACCTCCACCTACTTCGTACGTCAGCTACTCACCGAGCTGGCTTGATCTCATCATTACATGTTCCAGTTATACGTCATATATGTCTTTCTCTATAACCTGTCTTACAGAGGTGCTTTGTAAACAACGCACCACTATACAATCAGCTAAAAGAAGGTGGCACAAGTCTGGTCTGTCTTTAGATCTAGAGACTTACCAGTCTTCTCTCGCCACCATCTCAAGAGACGTAACTACTGCGAAATCCTTGTTTTTCCAGTCCAAAGTAACAAACATCTCAGATGCCCGCCCCTTATTCAATAAATTTAGAACCTTACTTAGTCCGCCTACTTCAACTTCCAACAATCTTTCTAACCCTCAGCAGGTAGTTACTGGAGTCCCGAAGGGCACAGTACTCGGACCCCTCCTCTTTTCAGTATACATGTCATCACTGGGCACTGTCATTAAGGCATATGGCATATTACTATTGCTATGCTGATGACACTCAGATCCATTAGGCTTTTTCCCCTGACGACCCCTCAATCTGTAATTGGATATCAGCCTGCCTCACCGACATATCTGTTTGGATTTCATCTTTAATGAAATTTGGCAAAGACTGAGCTGCTTATAATCCAAGCTAAAACCACAATTCATTATGACCTGAACCTACAAATTGAGGGTTCCACAATCTCTACAACTGACTCGATCCGTAATCTTGGTTTTTCAATTGACAATCATCTTAAACTTTCAGATCAGGTCACGAAAACTGCCCGTTCTTGCAGATTTGTTTGTTCCTATGAAAGTAAGTGAATGGGAGGTAGAAACTCACTCTCATTCATGCAGGAGCGGTAAAACACTTTGGCTTTCTTCACTGCCTCAATATCTTCATCCACAGTGGGCTGCTCAAGCAACTCTTAAACACATCCAACATATATTAGTGACCCCATCTAAAGATATGGCAGAGTGAAGCACAAGTAAAAATGTCTTACCTTTAAGCTTGAGGTCTACATTCTGTCGAAGCCATGGGTAGATTCCATAGCTAGAGGAATCTTCTGGGATTGAGTGAGCTTTGAGCCAGCCTCCACAAGCATATTGGTAGAAATCATCACATGGATTGATGGTGGGGTCCATCTTGTTTATGATGGAGCCAGCTACAATATTACAGAAATGAATCAAATCATGTTATGACAATACATTAATTTTTTTTTTTATAGGACATTAAGATGAACTTGGATAACTATTAAATTGGTTAGTAAATGTAGTAAATGTGATATGGTTAGTTGTTGGACTAGATTGATATGTTTGCATATTACAGCATATTCTGGACTTAACACAAATAAAAATTTATAAGAGAAAATGCTTATTTTAATATTTATATTTACAATTGCATTATTTTAATGAACTTAATAAAGTTGATGTAGTTATATGCAAAATAATAGCAGTCTAACATTGCTAATGTATTTAATTGCTGATTTTGGCAAAAAGATTCTACAACCTGGGAAAAAAATATTCATGGTTAGGTGTAACCCAGTAATTGAGAACCAACAGAATCAACAGTCAGGACATACACACAGCTAATTGGGTGTAACTGACTTAAAAGGGGTGTCTTCCAGTTAATAGCAGTGTGGAGTTTAATTAGTAAATTCTTCATTTATTCTATAAATAAACAGGTGTCAAATGGCCTTTATTTAACGAACGAGGGCGGCAAATGCTGCACCTGCTGGTTTTAGCCCTTGTTATGGGGTTTAAAATTAGTTGATTAAATTAAAAAGTTGATTGGAGAGGGATAACAGATAAAATTATCTCAAATTCTTTAAAATGCCAAACAAAACCTGAAACACAACCACATAGCTTAAAGAATACCAATTATGGCTAAGAAGCATCCAATGATCAGCTGCAGGGAAATCAAATCAGATCCAGAGTTACTTGTAAGTACTGAAAAACTCATAATACGCCGATGTGGAGCTGCACTGTTTGCAAGAAATCCATGTAAAAAAAAAAAAAAAAAAAACATGGCTGAAAAAAGTATGTGTTGAGGTTATAGTTTGCCAAAGAACACATTGATCGGACTAAAGAGAAGTGGCGCAACATTCTATGGACTTTTTAGGACTAAAGGCCACAGTTTGTGAGATGACCTATTAATGCCTGGGAGATCATGCAGAATAAGAATTTCATAGTACAATGTAGCTGCTGTTTTTTGTGATTATGACAATAAACACTTGAATCTTAACATTGACTTTAAGTCAAGACTGAAAAGCATGGAGGCTCAAGCATAATGGTTTTGAAAATGTTTTTTAACCCATTTATCACATACCAGGTACTATGGACCAGTTTAAATTTATAAAAATACTGACAGAGGTAAATTTTTCAATATTAAATAAGAAATGCCCTCAATACGGGTGATACAGGAAAACAATTCCAAACACAACAGCAATTGCAAAACATTCTGGTTTCAGACCAACGAGATGAAACGGTCAGTTCAAACACCAAACCTTCAACTGAGAATTTGTGAAGTTACATAAAAAAGGTATAAATTGTGCGGCACAGTGGCTTGTTGGTTAGCACATTCGCCTCTGAGCGCTGGGAATTCCTGGCTTGAATCCCAATCTGGGTAGAGTTTCCATGTTCTCCCTGTGTCCGTGTGGTTTCCTCCGGGTATTCCGGCTTCCTCCCACAGTCCAAAAATATGGATTCAAGGTAAATTGAATGCTTTAAATTGCCCCGTATAATGTGTGTTTGTGTCCGTGGCTGAGTGAGTTTTCCCCTGGATGGGCATGGGGAACCCCACCACGAAGCTAGTAGAGGATTAAACGGAAGATAATGGATGGACAAATGCTGTTTTTGAAGCAAAACCTAAAAATGCAGAAGACTGTGGAATGTAGTCCATTCAGCTTATGCTGAAATATCTGTTTTCAAGTGTCAGAGATTAGTTGACTTCATGCCACACTTTCATATACAGTGTTATTTAAGTGTTTGTTTATGATGTTATTAATTTCTAATGATTATAAGGCATATTGCATGTCTTGTGTTTTTACAACCTGTACTAATATACATTAAGACGTTTACTTTTAGCGGCTGAACGTTGCATGGCTTTAAGGTACAGGCTTCGTGTGCTGTAAACTCACAGACCAATTGCATGTGTACTAAGATGACCAATTGCATGTATACTAAGATAGCCTAAGGCACTCTTATACTAATTAAAAAATACATTGAGTTACATTCAGAAGCTGTGCTTTAAAAAAGAGGAAAGTCCATAGCCAAAACTAAGAGGAAACCAAATGTTAAAAGGGTAAATTAAGGTAGCAAATAGACAAGAAGCCATTTTTCTATAAGCACTTTTTTTTAAAGCAGTCTGTTTTTTATGTAGATCTTGTTGTTACTTGAAGGGGAAAAATGTTAAAGTTTTGTAAATATTTTTTTTAGTTCAACATTTAAATAAAAAAAATTGTTAAAATATGTTGAACGATATTTGTAATTTGTTTTGTATTTAGTTTGTTGACATAAAATGCTGAAATAACTACTAGACTACTTCAGTGTACAGAATATGGCACCAAATCATAACACAAGTTAGAAATTCATGACGGTCTCGACCTTGTCATGACAAAATTTCCTCTAACTGGTACTTTACCTCTAAATGCTGAATAGAACTGAATGCTATTAAATATCACTGCATTTGGACAGAGAATGCATATACATAGTCTTAACTATACTGTGTGTTCTACATTCACAGTAAAATAAAGAATCTTAAGGACCAGCGCATTGAGTCCAGGTAGCTGCAACGCTGGCATAGCAATACGCCAAAGTGCACCACCTGTTTTTTGTAGGGTTTTTTTTTTTGGAATAGAAAGTGAAACGCTGATTGGTTTATTGCACATTACGCTCAAAACACACACATGAAAAATTAAGAGAATCAATGCATGTACTCTTGTACTTACTAACACCCAGACACGGCCTAAATAAAGCTGGAAAGTGCAAGGTTGATGACTCGTGAAAGATTGCTTACATAGGGTTCACTGACTTTTAACAGTATTTTAATCATTAAATCGTTACAGGTCTTTTTTGTTATAACCAAATGATCAAAACAGTTTCTTAAGCTGATAAACTTATACAATAAGTACAGCTCTTATTAAGTGATTAAGATGCCAATAATCAAACCCTATTATTAATAAGGGCGGTCACAAAATTGTTTTGGGATTACCATGAGCTAAATATCTATCTGATGTAAGCATAATTGTAATTAAGTGATGTTCCTTTTGTAGGGTCAAGCAATCAGTTATAAAGACAATCCATTTACAGGTGAGTTGCAAGGCATGCTGCAAACATAATAAACACTTTGGCATCATACCTAAAAATGAGGGAACCTACCTGCTTCAATGCATTCAGGTGTAAGGCAGAATTCTCCATTCCTGGATTTATGTGAGACTGCAGTGGGAAACAATAATGTCAAACTGTTAACAAGCCAATGTTTTAAACTGTGAGCGTAATTTAACACACTCAAGAATCCACCCAACAACTCCCAAGCTCCATTAGCTGTCCTGGGTGTTGGTGTCAGTTAGAATGCTGACCTAATATTCCATAATATTCCACTGCACACACTCAAAAGTGACCAGTGACCAACAAGTCCAACACATAAATATTAGCAGACTAAATAAACATATAAACACACACATTATATATATCTATCTCTCTCTCTCTCTCTCGGTCAGAGGTGACACACCTCTCTCGCGTCTCTCCCGCTGATGAAGTTATTTCTCTGAACTATTTCTGAACTATTAATAACAACACCAGCGTCAAACAGGTGGAACTTTTCTCCGGTGGAACTGGAGCTTCTATCCGGTAAGAAGCCGGAAAACTTTTGTCTCTTTATTGCAAACTGAAGTTTTCTCTCTCGGAACGATGGCGGCGCTACACAGCGAAACCGTCTATGAGAGTCTGACCCGCCGGCACGGCGTGAAGGTGGACTGCAGGAACGGA
>JAOUQT010255341.1:0-17181 GCA_025769995.1 Xyliphius kryptos | reverse complement strand
CTTATACATTTTACAATCTTTCTCATTTCAGGAACAGTGAAAATTATTTAAAAAAATAATAGCCATTCTAGATATTTTTTGTGTAATAAGTAAGCAGTAATATTATTTGTAACCAGTCATATTATCATGGTATTTATAAATGATTCACTCGAAACCTTAACAGGTATGACTAAAACAGATCATTTTGGCTGAGTACATGGGCACTTCTTTGCATTTCATCATGTCAAAGTGTAAATATAAAAGACAGGATAGTAAGGGTGCAACGAGAAAACCATCGAAAGTCTTGATGGGATTAATTTCACATCTTTTTTGAAAATTCATTTGTATATGATTGTCACAGGTTATACAGACCCACTCAATTCAACTGAACCTTGCATAGATATTCACAATGAACATTCTGAGGAATGAGAGGTTTCATTGGATTCCAATATGAATTTAGTCATAATGTTATGACAGCTAGCACTGGCTCTTGTGATAACATAAAACCTTCATAATATTTCAGATGAGTTGGCTCTTATAAATGGATGTTTTTTGTAAATCTGCTTATTCAATATATGGAATAATAACGGCAACCGTTTCTGCTGAGGTCCAGAGTTGCATGCAGAGAGCAGAAACATTCATAATCCCCTATGAATAGATAAGCATACATAATACATGATGATGTATAAGTGTATTGAACTGCATACATATAACACTCGGCATAAGTCCTCACATTAATCCTGAAAATGTTAATAGGGCGTAAAAAAATTAGAGTACAATTGTTTATAATAACATGATTATAAGGGCGGCAAGTTGGCGCAGTGTGTACTGCTGTCGCCTAACTGCAGGAAGGACCGGGTTCGATCCTTGGGTGGGACGACACTGAAAATTTCTCTGTGGAGTTTGCATGTTCTCCCCATGCTTGCATAGGTTTTCTCTGGGTTCTCCGGATTTTCACCCACATTCCAAAGACATGCATGTTAGGTTAATTGGTTTCTTTAAAGTGGCCCTTAGTGTCCGTATGAGTGCTTGACTGTGTGTGTCCTATAATGGAGTGTTGCCCTGTCTAGGGTTGTTCCTACCCTTGCATACAGAGTCGCTGGGTGTGTACCCTGGCCTGTGAGCCTGTGTGGATTAAGTGAAAATAATAATTAATGAATGATCATTATAGCCTTTTACATTGTGTGGACAGTCACATATTTTGTTCTAATGAGGATTATTCTGAACCTGAATGTTAATTTATACAGCCTCAGTATGGATCATTTTTGACTGAAAATTATCAAGCTGTATATATTACCTTAAGAAAAGGCATAATTTTGTATATTATATCCTTGTGTTTTGCTACTCTTTGAACATCTGTCTACAAGCTTTTGTGTTCCCTCAGTAAAAATTGTGTGATGAGGCACAAATGCACTGCTGCCTTCAACTCTACTTCAGGCATGAAACCTTTCAGGGGACCAAATAGGTGATAGTCTGATAGGGCAAGATCGGGAATTTAGAGATGATGCTGTAACAGCTCGAAGCAGAACACTAAGTAATTTTAGGCTTCAGCTCTTCAAACTGTAAAAAGTATTGTTGAGTGTTCATGCTAAACCATCATATTAGTTTAGATTATATTCAACTTTGTCACTGTGCAGAGTAAAACTGAAGAGCCAATGAAATGCAGGTAGCATATAACCAGAATGCAATATACAGTGTTATTTACATAAAGTGCATAAAATATAAATATATATACATAAGTATAGTAGATGTAGATGTATAGATTAGATGTACTGAACAGATGTACAGAAATGCAGTATGCATGTACATCAATACAACTGAAGAACAAATACCAGACAGTACTGTATAAATGAGTATCACAGTATTTCTTTGTGCGTGAGCGGAGGATTCTGTAAGCCTGCCAGTTGGGAGGAGGGTGAAAAGTTCGTGGTTTGGATGGGAAACGTCCTTGATGATGTTCCTCACCCTGCCCAGGCAACGTTTGTGGTCCTAGATGGTGAGTAACTGGGTGCCTGTGATGCATTGGGCCATATTCACAACTTGCTGGAGTGATTTCCAGACAGCAGCGCAGCAGTTGCCATACCATACCGAGATGCAGTTGCTGAGTACGCTCTCAATAGTACAGCGGTAAAAGTTCTTCAGGCTCTGAAAGAAACACACTGCTGCGCCTTTCTGACCAGGACGGAGGATTTCAGAGACCAGGTGAGATCACTGGAGATGTGGAAGCCGAGGAACTTGAAGCTGGGCACCTGTTCTACTGCAGCTCCGCTGATGTCTGAAGTCCATGATTATCTCCTTGGTTTTCTTTGTGTTGAGCTCCAGGTTGTTGTCTTGGAACCATAAAGACAGATGCTGTACCTCATCCTCATAGGCCGTCTTGTCGTTGTTTCTGATCAGGCCTATCACCGTGGTGTCATCCGCAAACTTGACAACCATTAACAGGCACACGGCCATGGGTGACCAGGGAGTACCGGATCGGGCTCAGTATGCAACCTTGTGGAACGCCAGTGTTTAGGGTGATGAATAAGGAGGAGATGAACAACTAAGACAATAATGAAAACACCATTTGAAGAAATATTGTTTGGTGTAATGCTTATCATTGCAGTCCAATACAGCTCTAGAAATGCAACATGAGTGTATTGTTCAAATTGTAAAAATACAAAATATTATATGTACAAAATAATAATAAATAATAAAATAAATAATAAAATAAGTCAAAAACAATATTAACACAAATAACATAATTTAAAGTAAAATAAAAAAAAAACAAATAGTTAATAACCAGAAAAAGAATCTTTGTGGAGTTTGCATGTTCTCCCTAAGTTTGCACGGGTATTCTTGGGGTGCTCCAGTTTTCTCCAGTGTACCAAAGACATGCATGTTAGGTCAACTTGGTGTCTCTTAAGTGGCCCTTAGTGTGTGAATGCGTGTGTGACTGCCTCTGTGTGTCTGTGTGCTCTGTATAGGGTTGTTCCTGCCTATGTGCCCAGAGTTGTCGGTTAGGCACCGCTTGGCCTGTGACCCCGTGTGCAAGATAATGGATGGATATTATAAAACTGTACAAATTAAAATGAGAAAGATTATCAACTAAAACATTAGTGAAGACAATAAACAATACAAACATGATTTAATGTTTAATTAATGTAGCCTACAGTATAAATAAAAAAATATTTTTTTATAGTGAGATAAGATAATGTCATGGAATTTTTTTAAAACAATATTATTATCAAAAGTAAAATTAGAAAAATCACATTAATAAAAATTTAGAATTACAAGTATAAAGTGTTTAAATTGACATTACCTATTAAATAGAAAAAAATACTAATAAAATACTGATAATTTGAATAGTGTAGTAGAAGGACCCAGGTTCGATCCCTGGTTAAGACAACTCTTTCTTTGTCAAATTTGCATGTTCTTGCCAAAGACTTTCATGCTAGGTTAACTGTATGTATGTAATAAGGTTAAATGTATGTATGACTAAGTGTGTGCCCTACAATGGATTTTGGGTTGTTCCTGCAGTTGCACCCAGAGTTTCCAGCTGGCTTGGGACCCTGTGTGGATTAAGTGGAAGAAAATAAATTAATAATTTAAAACACGCTTTATAATAATAATAATAATTCCTTTTTATTCATATAGCGCTTTTCAGAACCTCAGACACTTTACAGCAGTTACAAAAATAGCATTCATAATATCATAAAAATTATGAAAAACCATCATCAAAATACAATTTATATACAACAGTAATGGCATTAATTACAATTTAAAAGCTAATTTTGAAAAGTGATTTAAAGGTTGATATGTCAGGACAGTTACATAATTTTTGAGGGAGAGAGTTCCTAAGTAATGGAGCAGCAGGATCACCCCAGGTTCGATGATTGGTAATGTTTGTGAAAAAACAGGTTAGCATTGGAGGAGCAAAGGCTATGGGATGTATCATGATAGAGAATTCAGTGAGGTAGGATAGGGTCTGATTGTGTACAGTTTTGTGAATGAGTAGAATACTTTTGTGCATGTTGCAATTTTGAATATGTTGAGGAACAGAAAGCCAATGGAGACATGCAGCTGAGTTCTGAATATACTGTAGTTTTTTGAAGACTTTGTAGGATGAACCATTGAGAATACTATTACAGTAGTCGATTCTGAATGTAAAGGTAAGAGATTCAGCGGCAGAGAAATTGAGTGAAGGATGGAGACTAGCTATATATTTTAGATGAAAAAAAATATATATTTCTTCTGCTTCTTAAAGCTTTGTTCTTATTGCACTACTATGCTATTATTTGCCACTTTATGTATAATGTCTTGTATGTCCTTATGTATAATGTTTGTAATGTAATCACCGGGGGACAGTGATAAACGTACTTTCGATTACTTTGTATGTCTAGAACATGTAAACAAATTTACAATAAAGCCTACTTTGACTTTGACTTTGACTTATGTTGCATGTCTGATCCCAGCTAGTAATTTGTTCCATTTATTTGATGTAAACTAAAAGCTGCTTTCCCATTTCTTCTTGTTTTTCTTTTGGCACCTTGTGCAGATTTACATTGCTGGATCTCAGTGTATTCAATATTTAGGGTATATTTGGTGGTATGGCATAACATTCCTGTATTGGTATGTGGCAGTAGATTCTCTGCCTTGGCACACAAAAGCTGTTGTAGAAGCTAATATTGGAGTGAAGCCTTATAGACTGTTGGTGTTAATTTTTTGCTAACCTTAAAGTTGCAGCATTAATGTGAATCAGCAGGATTGTGTTAGTATACCATGAAAATATTATATCTTGATTTTCCATGTGGGCTGTGGAATATTCACTAATTTTCCAAATTATAATTCATATGTCATGTTATATAACGTCACTGCATTGTGATGTTTTCCATGGAATAGGTATAAACCAAGTGAGCATCTCTTTTCAGTTGTAACAGTGCCAGGGATTTGAACCCTAGTTCCTAATTATCCTTTACAAACACCCAAGTCAAGTCATCTCAATACTGATAATTGTTTGCACCTGTGCTTTTGTTTATTTAGTTTCTTGTAATTAAGTTTCCTTTCAAGTGTCAGTGAATTTTTAGAAGGATATGTATCTGTACTTTAATTTGGATTTATTTTCCTAGTTGCATATAAACATTTCGGATTGTTTATCGGACCATACATTTAGCATAGCACTATTTACTGTTGTATGCAAATCACCTAAACAGTTTGTGTTCTTGGACACTGCCTATTAGATTCTGATTTGGTTTTGTTGCACTTGTTCTAATATACTTCACACTTGTAAGGCAACATTACATAGAGGTCATTTTTTTAACATTTTATTTTACCATTTTTTGTGTATCATGGCTTGGCAGATGAGTCTGAGGCACTAATTAAAAATCATTTTAAGGGGAGAAAGTCAAGTTTAAATTAAAGCTAATTATTACAGATATATTTAAAAATAAATCAATAATATTTAAGTATTTATAGCAAAATACTCTTATTTCAATTAAATAACACCTGCTGAACATCTATTTATTAATTCATTCCCGCTTAATACTAGTTTAAGGGTCACAGGGAAGTCCATTGGACATTTTATTTGAAAATACATTCACTGGACAATTTTTTTATTAGGTTATTAGGTTACAGTGCTTGTTAAACAAATATCTAATCACAGATGTCTAATAGGCTAATCACATGATCGGAACTCAATGCATTTAAGCATTAAGTCAAGACAACTTGCCAAAGTGCAAGCCGAGCATCAGAATAGGGAAGAAAAGTGATTTAATTGACTTTAATCGTGGCATGATTTTTGGTGCCAGGCACAAATGCACAAACATTTCTAAGGTTTATAGAGAATGGTTTGAAAATATTAAGCGAGTGGTAGTTGATGTGAGACATTAGAGAAGTATGGTAGAATGGTTTGAGATGATAGAAAGACATCAGTAACTCAGATAACCATTTGTTGCAACTAAAGAATGCAGAATACATCTCTGTTCAAAGTATCATGAAGAATTAAGGCGGTTCTGAAGGAACCTTTTATTAGCAAGGTGTGCCTAATAATGTGGCCGGTGAATGTTTAAAGAGTCTACTGATTATTATACTAATTATCTGTAACATCCAAATAAAGCAAATGGAAATACTCGTGTGTGTATATAAGGAATCACTACCAAAATGTTATACTGTTTAAAATGTGTTTCTAATCTAGTTAAATGGATGTATCATTCATTCATTTATTAATTTATTTATTATCTTCTGCTTAATCCACACTGGGTTTGCAGGCCAGCCATGGCCTCTCGGCAACTCTGAGCACAAGTGCAGAAACAAATCAAGACACGGTGCCACTCCATCGTAGGGCACACACATTCGCACACTCTAAAAACACTAGGTTTGTTCCTGCCCCTGTGCCCAGATTTCCCGGCCTCCCCATGACCTTAAAAACTACGATTAAGCGGGTATAGACAATGAATAAATGATTAGTATACAAGGAACCTAGATAGAATTTCAACATATATAAATCAGACTGATAGCATGACAGAATTTTGTTTTTTAACTCCTTAGTTAAAGTGGCCGATTTAACCCAAATTAGAATAGAGTGATGCAGAAGAGAACTCTTGGAAACTAAGTTCTGAAAGGGTGAATGGAATGGGTGGAGTTTGACCAGTTCTTTGGTACACTCTGGTGGATTGATTAGCATTAGCGCTGACAATTGCTAATATACAATATATGTTTTTATTTCAATCTTCATATCCTCATGCTTTTTTCTGTTTAATAAAAACAGGTCTATAAAAAGAAATGTTAAACATATTTTGTTTTATTTGTTTCTCTATTTTTTTTTACCACAACAAAGGTCGCCTAGATTTGTAGGTGAAATTGTTTAATGTCTCACATGGATTTAGGCTGACAGTCTGTGCATGGTTCTCCTGCCTCCTTTCTCTACTTCAGTTAATGGCTACAAGGTTTGAGAAAAGTGTAGGCGTGCTTTAAAGGAATATGTCTTTGTGTTGTACAGCGCACTTGTGTTTAAGGAAATGAGTGAACACTTGGTTGTGCCAGCCTCATAAATCACACTGCAAATGAGTAATTGGGCCAGGAATTGAAACCTGAGTGACCGTCACCACAGGTATGCTGCTACAGTGGCTTCCTGGCAAGAGCTATACATCAGAAACACACAACTCTCCAGGGGAAGTTCAGATTTGCTTTGCCCAGAGTATCTTTTCTTATACTTCTTCTTGTTTTAGGAAATTGAAACACTTCTATAAAAAACTATCCAGTCAACAACTTGATCAATAAATAAAAAAAATTAATAGCATCAGTTACTTCTAGGCTGGCTCTGTTGTGTACCAAAATGTGGGGTGTATTTTATTTTTTATTTTGAATGTTTTTGAGAGATTAGGGCACCTACTGTATAGACGTCCATAAATTAGTTACAAATTCATTCATTTTCTATACCTGCTTAATCCTAGTTTTAGGGTAACGGGGAAGCTGATGTCTACCCGCCAACTCTGGGCTTGAGGGCAAGAACAACCCTAGACAGGGTGCCAATCCATCAAAGGCGCACATACAATCAGGATCTTTTTGCTGTTAGGCCATAGCACTGTGCACTGCACCACCATGCCATCAGTTACAAGTATTATTTATTATTTATATTACAGGCACATTTTAAAAACAATCTCTACAAAGAAGGGAATCAAAAGGTGGATTAAAAATATTACGAAGTCAGATGGCCAATTTGTGTTATTTATATATCTAATGCTAGTTCTGTTTAAAATTATATATTTAAATAAGTACCAGCATCATACTATAATCTTTGATACTAGATATTCCTGGTAGATCCGACATAGACTCTTGTATAATATATTGGTCAAAATCAGTAGTTTGTCATACAATGCTCATACAAATGTCAAAACCAAAGTTGCTTGCACAAATGATCACACCAATGTTTTCAATTTTTTTCTTATTTTACAGTAGTTTAATTTAGTAAGATTGCATATTTCATTTACAGTACTCAGAGTAAACATTGAAAGGTAACCAAGGACCATGTAACAGATCCAACATTGCTTAAAAGCATTAGTTTTGGTAAGTAGGGTACCACTACCTAATACTTTTCCCATATTTTGGAGGAATACATGAGGGATTTTCTTAGGCTCATACTCCATTTCTATAACTATAACTGTTAACAGGTATTGTTTGTTTAAAATGGAGTAATTATACCTTAACAGCCATTTTTAGACACTGGCTGTAGGAGCAAATGATCACATGTTTGCGACTACTGAACCACAGCCAGCAAGCCAACTCAAGTATAAAAAACGGGGGAGGAACTCACTCCAGACAAAGTGGGAATTCAAGTAAAATCCGATAATCAGCAAAAAAATTCTACCATGCATAAAAAACATTACACTAGTTGGCAAGATGTTAAATCTTCATAATATATATGACATCTATCTCCAACTTAACCTGTAGTACTGACTTAAGTCAGAAATCAGTCAAGGAATTATACAGCTCATGCACATTACCAGTGGCTTTTCATGGGATTAAATAGCATCTGTAATATTGTGTAATAGGTATGTAAACTGAATATGAATGCATTATTCAAAACTACCTGGTTATGTTCTCTATAACTGCAGTTATGAACAAAAGGCGGATGGAATAGGAGCAGGGAACAGGGAAAAAAAAATAAAGCACATTTATGGTTAGACACATCTTCTGTATTGACAAGTAAAAAATCTGTTTAAGTGCTCTGATATTTAATTATTTAATTTCTTCACAAGGTGGCACAGTAGAGCAGTGGGTAGTGCTCACAGAAAGAAGGACCCGGGTTCGATCCCCAGGTGGGCCGACTTAGGAAATTTCTGTGTGTAGTTTGCATGTTCTCTTCGTGTTTGCGTAGGATTTCTCCGGGTGCTCCGGCTTAGTCCTGCATGCCAAAGACATGCGTTTTAAGTTAATTTGTGTCTCTAAGGTGCCCTTTAGTGTAGAAATATGTGTGTGACTCTGTTTGTTTGTGTATGTGCCCTACGATGGATTGGCGCCCTGTCTTCAGTTGTTCCTGCCCTTCTACCCAGAGTTGCTGGGTGGTCACGAGCTGGCCCATGACCCAATGTGAATTTAAAAAATTAAAATAAAAAAATGAATAAATGAAAAAATTAATTTCTATGCCAATAGCAAAAGCACTTCAATGACTGGCAATGACTGACCGATTTAAAATTCTTTAACCTCTGTAACGAGGCTCAAGGACAGTTTGTTGAACGTGCAATTTCAGATTTGTAAAACAGTTTTAACAATCCAAAAATAATTCTCACAATCCTCAAAAATCCAACATCAGAAAATGACATAAGTCAAGTCAGGCATACACCATCATTAGTTTGTAATGATTGGATGCACAAATGTGAGATAAGCTGACTGATCATTCCAATTTCCTGTTAGCTGTTGTAGCTGCCCTGGTGTATTTTATGCATGCCTACTTTATTAAGTGGCAGTACTAACAAAAAATGATGTACATGCTAATTGCTATTTTTTTTGGAAATTTGAACTAGTAGTTTTGGGCTGACTAGAATTGTGGGGTATACTGCATACAGTATACTGCACTACTGTATTTTAGTTGTATACAATCTGCTGAACCACTTTATTTTCTATAAGGTTGTTGATAAATGCAGCCTTGATAAAAGCCGATTTATTTATGTGAGCGTCTGGAAAAACAAAAGATAATTATTGACTGCGGTTTGATTGTAAGGTCTGACAAGAGATTGGGATCTGTCAGTTAGCCTGTTAAATAATTAAATAAGTATAAAATTAAGACAGATACTGATACCAATCATATATTAGATGAATGGCTGCATACTGTATCATTGTAAATTTTGTATTATATTTGGATGAAAGCCCTTGAATCTGGAATACTACACTATAATCGTGGGCTTGACTCTTCTGAGTGGCACTGTGTGAAAGCTAACAACATAATGATGTACTGAAAGTGGACCTTTGTGTAACCTGTTATTTCCTGCTTCCTGCTGGCAGTGTAAGTGTTTACTCCTGGATGAACCATTTAGGAAATAAAAGGTAAGAAAAGGAAATATAATGACTCCTTTCATCTTTCGTGGATTTGGCTTCATACAGGGTGGAGGATATGACCTAAAAAACGTTAGATCAAGTTCATTAAGCTTCCTATGGAAAGAATGAATTTTGGCTAAACATTTTTCTTTTGGCATTTGGCAGACACATAAAACTGTGCAGATAAGTTGTAAGGGCCTTACAGAGACAGCTTGGTACTCGTGATTGTGTTTATTTTTTAGTCAATAGTCCCATGTCGTAACCACTGAGCTACCACTATTTTAGTTCAATTAATCACTATTTTGTTTATTTGCACACTTTACATTTAATTTTTCTAACCTCAAAAGGCTTAGTATGCTCAATTTTTGCAAAGAATAACTTATTTCTCGTACTTGTCTTTGCTCTTTTGAGACAGCTTGGCACACCTGTCATGCCTTTGCCTTGATATTCAGAAAACTCCACATGAATAATAAATGTGGCTTGTCTATTTTTTCCTTTTTATTATTTTTTTCACTTTTATTTATTTTATATTTATGTATTTTGAAAAATACATTTAAGAGGGACCTCTCCACATCAAAAGCCAGGTCTACCATAAAAACACCACATCACTGCATGATAGAATTGTCCTTTATAGTATGTTATACTTTATATTATACTTTATAGTATGCTTTTTATTTATAGATTTCTTAAAAAAATGACTCTAGACTGTAGTATGTAAAAACCTGAAATATACTTGCATACAAAGTATAGCCATTGACCGTTATCAATGTAATATTATTATTATTAATATTATATTAAGTTGAATCAGTTCATCCGAAATCAAGGTTAAGTTTGGAGATAATTCTCACCACACATCCAGTTAGCTTCCTCAGGCTGATCTCTGTGTAAAAAGAAGCCAAGCTTGTCATGCAGTCATGGTTTCACAATGGTTGGCTGCTCATATGAGTCAGATTTCTCCAATGCCCTCTGTCTCATGCTACTTGTAGCAGTCTAGCCCCTGAAAAGACAGTCCACCTTGTCGTGTCCATCCAGGTTATACTTGATCTTTCATGTATTCTTCCAGTCATAACACTTCCTTTAAATCTGCAGCAAATTTGTATAATTATGTTACTCACTTGAATTATTGTGCATGCATCATGTACAAACCCGATTCCAAAAGAAAAGTACAAACTTCAAAAAAAGTTGGGACGGGGCTATAAGAGGTTGGAAAAGTTACAAAAAATGAACAGTTGGAGGACCAATTGGCAATAGGTCATTAACATAATAGTATAAAAACATCATCTTGAAATGGCAGCGGCTCTTAAAAATAAAATTAGGAAGAGGATCACCAATATCCTAATTCTGCACCAACAAATAGTGGAGCAATATCAGAAAGGAGTTCAACAGTGTAAAATTGCAAAGAGTTTGAACATATCATCATATACAGTGCATAATATCAAAAAAATATTTAGAGAATCTGATCTTCGGGCACTTAGACAGCACTGCGTCACATTCAGGCAGAATGGGCTCAGGAATATTTCCAGAAAACATTATCTGTGAACACAATTTACCGTTCTATGCGCCAAAGTGGCAAAGTAGAAAACAGTCTTCATTCCAGATCTGTCACCCGTCGAAAACATTTGACGCAGAAAAAGACAGTTGAGCAACTAGAATCCTACATTATACAATAATGTGTTAACATTCCTATCTCTCAACTTGTAACAGACCTAGACGTTTACAGACTGTTTTAAAGAAAAAAGGGGATGTCTTACTGTGGTAAACGTGGCTTTGTTCAAACTTTTTTGAGATGTGTCAAGAAATTTATAATCACATAATTTTTCTTTTTAAATGATACATCTTCTCAGTTTAAACATTTTGATATGTTCTATTCTAAATAAAATATGGAATTTCCATTCCGTTTTTATGGTTGCAAATCTGGTTGCAAGGGCAGGAACAACTCTAGTCATCATAGGGCACACACACAGTCACACTTTAAGGGCTACCAAGAGGCATCAGTTAACTCGCACTAACAGCACTAAAACTGCGCTACCATGCCGCCCCTATAACTATTATTCATATAATTTAGCAAATTGCATATTTACATATTTTAGATTTACAGTAAAATGTGACTTGTTTGTTTCAAAAAGCTATAATCAGGCACTTTAGCAAGACTTTTAGCAAGACTAGTCCACTATATCAAGCTTTGTAAACTTCGTTTGAAGTCTTTCTGCATAAAAGCCGTTAAAAGATCACTAAATGTACATTGTTGTTTATGATTATTTTTCCTGTTTAACTATGACCAAGCCAATAAACATACACAGTTGAAATCATTTGCAATTAAGCAAGGAGAAAAAATATTCTGAAGCAGATGGCATCAATTCAAAGACTCTGCAACAGCCAAGTCTGTCTATTTCTGCCAAGAACAAAATGTTAGATTACTCGAGTGTGTAAGACAATCAAGTCTACAGGTAGCAATCACATTCATTAATTTTCTTTTCCGTTTAATCGACATAGGCCAGCCTGCACACACCTGGCAACACCCGGCTAGAGTGGAGGAACAACCCCAGACAGGGTGCCAATCCGGAGGCACACAGTTACCCATATTCATACACTAACAGGCAATTCATAGACATCAATTAACAGGCGACAGAACTGTTCCACTGTGCCACCCAGCAATCACATTTTCCTAACATATTCTAATAATTGATGGGAAGGTAAACTTTTTGCCCAGAATCACATTTTGATAAGTTACATTGATAAACCTAGCACTTCTATGTTCTATGGAATTTAGAATGTTTATGCCATTTTCCCCCTGACTAACAGATGCAAGACTGTGTTATGCAGTAAGTTATAGAATTACATAATTGGCTATTTCCTTTTAAAAGAAAGGGATTATTATTTTTATTTTTGTAGTATTTCTGGCTAGAAACCACAGATGTGCTGCAGAAATATTTATTCATGCTGCTCTATTTGCTGTCAGTGTTTGAGCTTAAAAGTCAATCGATTAACATAGATTATATCAATGTCTCTTTTTATTTTGTCTTTTTATTTCTGCTCTTTCTATATTCTACATAGTACATTTAAAATCTTACATTACAAAATAAAATAACAAAAAAGACAGTGTCAGTGTAAAAGTAAATTATATACTTATATTAGGTACACTTTGCTATTAAAAGATTGGACTCTCTTTTGTCCTCACAATTGTCTTAAATGTTTGTGGCATACTTTCAACAGATAAGGTATTATGAATTCCTTGTTTATAATGGGTGGTTATTTGAGCTTTCTATCATCTCAAACCAGTCCGTGTATTCTCCTTTGACCTCTCACATCAACAAGGAATTTTTGTCCACACAACTGCCACTCACTAGATGTTTTTCTTTTTGACCATTCTTCGTAATTCTGTTTCTTACTGACGTTCAGCCCGTATGGCATCAACAACCATGCCAAATTCAAAGTCACTTAAATTTCCTTTCTTCCCCATTCTGATGCTTGGTTTGCAATTCTGCAAGGTGTCTTGACCACCCCTACATGCCTAAATGCATTGAGATGCTGCTATGTGACTGATTAGATATTTGTGTTAACAAGCAATTGGACAGATAGCTGATAACTGAACGAATAAACTGGCCAGTGAATGTATACTATGTGATACAATATGCTAGCTATTATGTCAAATACAGGTAACTGTAAAACAATATTGCCTTTATCGCTGGACATGATCCTTTATTATTATGTGTTATGAGTGATGGTTTGTGTACTGTTTGCTAAGACTGAAGGCCATTGCATTCAACTTCCCTTATCATTTTCTGTGATTTATTATAGTATATCTTTGTGCTTTTTTCTTGATTTAAAAATAGTTCCTGGGAGCTCTATAGTTTATTTCTTGCTTTAAGTTTGTGGAAGTTAGAGACATGCTAGGAAGAGATCTAATAATAACTATTTTAGCCTATGTGGAGAGGCGGGACATACCAGGTAGACATCCAATCAGTACTAACCTCTTTTGCAGTAACATGTTAAAACTACACAACAAATTTGATCTAAACCCAGACCAGATTAACTTGTAAACTGGTTTTACTCTACCAGGAGAAATTTGGGAGGGCTATGGGAAGTCGAATGCCATTTATTTGTTTTGCTACCATTTCAGTCAGACCTATGGCACATGTGCTTCAGCCTGCATCAGATTTAATACTTGATTCCAGTCTGCGTTTTTACGAGACTGGAACGAAAGGTAAAAACGAATGTATTTGTTGAAGGTGAACAGATTCGATGAAGCATAGAGTGCTCGAGTCATATATTTTTTTATCCCCCGCACAAAATAATCTAGAAGTGGATTTGGAGAGTGCAGACATCCACCTAGGCAAGACTTTTTTATAATGTCTGTTGCACATGAATGACAAACCCAGTTCTTTTTTGCATGATATAACACAAATAGCTTGTGGATACATGCCATCATTTGGATAAATTCTTCCTTAGCTTATGCAACATCATTCAAACAAGTTATAATTAGAGTAGTTTTTTCCATAATTTTGCTGAAAGTCATAGCACAAAAACAACAAATAAATAAATAAAATACAATCCATGGATTTACTGAAATAGTTCTGTTCTTCTGTTGCCAAGTATCTTAAAGATATCACTTAAGAACTCAAAGTGGCAATCCTGTGGTCTACCAACATAAAATTGTCAACAGTGAGGCCCGTTGCCAGGAATCTTTGAGCCCTATTGAGTTGAGAGATTTGATATCAGAGTTATTTAGCAATTTTTTTTCTTCTGCTTGGGTTATGTGGGATCGTTGGTGGTTACGTGTTGCTATGCTGATAATACTCCCCAGCGCTGTTGCCATGACAAA
Source organism: Xyliphius kryptos (assembly GCA_025769995.1). Taxonomy (NCBI): domain Eukaryota; kingdom Metazoa; phylum Chordata; class Actinopteri; order Siluriformes; family Aspredinidae; genus Xyliphius; species Xyliphius kryptos. The sequence continues at coordinate 2,369 of JAOUQT010255341.1, read as the reverse complement.
TCATAATCTAATAAGAAGATTTGTAAATTATTTTTCAGTTAATAATGAGAGAAAAGCACACTGAGGGTGCACATATTTATGGAAGTTAACAATTGTGTGTAACAGTTCTGAAACAGTGGAATAGTCTGCCTAGGTGATATTGACCATATACTGCAGCTTATTTCTGGACAATAATGTAGAATATGTATCTGTATATGTATTTTCTATCTGTATGTGCATTTACTATTAACATTTAATAAAAAAAATATTTGTGTTAATAAATTGGAAATCTTAGCAATGTTTATATGTACAGTTCATTCATTGATTTTCTATACTCATTTAATCTTAGTTTTAGGGTCACAGGAAGCCGGTGCCCATCCATCAACTCTGGTCGTGAGGGCAGGAACAACTTTAGACAGAGTGCCAATCCATTATAGGGCACGCACATTCACATACTAATGAAAAATTTAGAGACACAAATTAACCCATCATGCATGTCTTTGGAATGCAGGAGACAACTGGAGCACCCGAAGCAAACACGGGGAAAACATGCAAGCTCCACACAGATATTTTCCAAGTCGCCCCACACAGGTCTCAAACCCAGGATTTTCTTGCTGTAAGACCACAGCACTATTCACTGCGCCACCATGCCACCCTATATGTACAGTTGTGCTCGGAAGATTACATGCACTCAGAATTTATCTACAGTATTTGCATTGGCAATATTGGTTTTACAATATTTTTTTTATAAAACTTATTTTTTTCTGGGGGCAGAATAAATGTTCAGAATACAACCTTAAAATAAATAGGGTAAAAGTTGTTTGTTGGGGCTGTTCTGAAAACACAACAAAAGGTAAAAACTATGCATACGATGCACATAAGTATATATTTAAATTCCTCTTAGCAAGTTCCACCTTAACCAGCTGCTTTTGGTATCCATAATTAAGCCTCTGGCAAAATAGTGGCTGGAAATTCAACTATTCCTTTTGGATTTCTGCTAAATGTTGTTTAACTGCCACAGACACAACGTTCAAGTCCACATATATTTGATTCTTCTAAATACTTTAAATATCCTAATTTAAACATTCCACAACAAGCTTTGGTGTGCAGTTTAAGGGCAGTTTCATGTTTCCAGTTTCTTGCTAATAGTTTGAGGTTCTGATGAAGAATGTTGATGTAGTTTTATATATTATATATTGCAAAAGGAAGATGCTACCAACACAATGTTTAGTAGTTGATATGGTGTCTTTGCAAAGGAATATTGCATTGTCAAAACATTTTTCATTGCTTGTATAGCCAGCTGCAAACTGTAGAGAAGAGTTGAATTCTTGGACAGCAACTTCTTAATTTATGGCAACATAAAACTTGTTGTAAAATTGTGGACTGGTATTTTGACATCTTCTCCCATAAGAGGTATTTGCTATGGTGTTTTTGGGTTGTTACTAACCATCCAAACCAATATCTTCTTAGCTAAGAGTGACAGTCTGTATATTCTTCTAAACCTTGGGAAAGTAGCTACACCTCCCAATAACTTGAATTACAGTTTACAGTAACAGTTTAATGGGCTTTGAAATTTCAGTTGTTTTTAAATGGCTCCAAAGGACAGATCTGAATCTAAAGTTATCTTTTTTTAAATGTTCAGTCATGTTCATGTTCATCTCCTTTGACTTTGTAGTTATATTATGTGTTGAAAACTGTAATTGATTTTTTTTATGGGCATAGTGATGCTATCAGCTTTAGCCAATCATATGAGGTCCAGAGTTTTGTAGTTAAGATGTGTTATTTGTAATTGTTAATTTTTGTTAAAAAGTTTTGTTTAAATCATTCATTCATGCATTTTCTATTAATTCTAGGGGAAGGGCCATGGGGAAGATGGTGCCAACAGGGCACAAGGCATGAATAATTATAAACAGGGTGCCACTGCATCACACACTCACACACACATAGACAAACATAGCCACATATACACTGTTTAAAAAAATAAAGGGAACACTTAAACAACACAATATAACCTCAAGTAAATGAAACTTCTGTGAAATCAAACTGTCCACTTAGGAAGCAACACTGTTTGACAATTAATTTTACATGCTGTTGTGCAAATGGAATAGACAACAGGTGGAAATTATCAGGTGGCAATTAGCAAAACACAGTTAATAAAGGAGTGGTTCCGGAGGTGGGTACCACAGACCACTTCTTACTACCTATGCTTTCTGGCTGATGTTTTGGTCACTTTTGGTGTTGGTGGTGCTTTCACACTCGTGGTAGCATGAGACAGACTCTACAACCCACACAAGTGGCAAAGGTAGTGCAGCTCATACAGAATGGCACATCACTGGGAGCTGTGGCAAGAAGGTTTACTGTGTCTGTCAGCGTAGTGTCCAAAGTCTTAA
>JAOUQT010255237.1:0-17181 GCA_025769995.1 Xyliphius kryptos | reverse complement strand
TGGAGAGAGAGGAGGAATAAAGTGACATGAGTTTGCTTGGGCTGGTTAGTCTGGCTGTGGAGTTCTGCAACAAGCTGGGAGACCAGCAAGCAAAGCATTACAATTGTCGAGGCGGGATAAGATGAGGGCTTGGACCGGCAGCTGAGTATCCTGTTCAGTTAAAAGAGAGTGTTCAGTTGCTCAAAGATATATCAGAATAGTGGTATGTTAACATTCTATATATCAAAAGGGCACAGTGCAAGTTAGAGGTGATACAGCGGCCCTGGAGCAATGAGGGTTATGGATGTCAGGATTTGAACCCCCAACCAGGGACTAGTCTCACATCCCAATCGCTCCCACTACAACATCATTTCTGTTTTCGTTCTTATTAACTACTTTATATATATTACTCACTAAAACTAAGCATTTTTATAAATCTATAATCCAAGGGTTCATAGAACCTGAACGTAATGACATCCTGTTCAAACTGGTCCAACAGGTTCCGGGGGTCTGCCAGCACTGTAAACAAAACCACTACCTTCCGGAATCCTCATCTGTGAAACTTGCTTCTAGTCCTTTAGACATTTATTTTTAAAAAAACGATATGATCTCATTTCATTTACTGCACATTAAAACAGAAGTGAAGCACAATTCGGGGAAGAATGCGATTCATGAAGGAAGTGCACGCACTCATAGCTGTTTAATGTACAGATGTATTAACACGGAACTTCAATACTCACCATGAACAGAATCACTCTAAAAATTTGGAATGAAACTTTAAAAGATGTCTTGGTAGAGTGTGTGGTTTCTATGGTGTTGTTAGGTGGTTGGTGTATGCAGCTATATGTATGTTTTGGATATATGTGCCCAAGTGTCTCCATAATTTAGGAAACATCTCTAAGTGTCTCGAAACTTTTGGACACATGACCCTAGGTGTCCCAATAATTTCGGACACAGCCCTAAGTGTCTCAAAACATTTGGACAGATGCCTAAGTATCTCAACTTTTGGACATGTCCCTAGGTGTCCAAATAATTTAGTGTAGCAATACTTCTGGACACGTGTCCTAATAATTTTCCTAAATGTCTTAAAACTTTTGGATAAATGTCTCTAAGTGTCCCAGTAATTTTAGAAACATTTCTTCTCTAGGTGTCCCAATAATTTAGGACATATATACCTTTGGCTGCAATCTCTTAAGTGTCCCAATGCTTTTAAACTCCTGTATATAGGTGTTCCAATGTTTTTAAAAGGTGTTTTGAATCTTACTGACATATTTTGAGTGTCCCAATACTTTTCAACACATGCCCAAGTGTATCAAAACTTTGGACACATGCTCCTGGTGTTCCAATAATTAAGGACACATCTGTTTCCTAAAACTATTGAACACGTTCCTGGGTGTCCACACATGTCCAGTAACATGTTCAAATAATTTGGGGAAGTAAGAAATTCATATTTAACAGAAGTGATCTTTTATTTGTTTAATATATGTGTGTATTTAGAGACAATAATGTGATAAGTTGTTTATAGTAAACGATTAATGCCATTTTAGTCCAAGTCTGATAGATTTTCTAATAACTAGGATGTATTTACTTAGTTTTGGCGTAAACTCTGTGCAGATACTGTGCTGTTCTAATAGTCACTGACAGTGTCAAAGTGCTTCAACTTATTCCTTGTGAACAAATCACTCCAAGTTGAAAAGAAGTTATACAGTAAAAATTTTATTATCTGCCATGGATTATAAAAAAAACATTGATGTGTAACGCAAAGTTACACACCTACTATAGCACCTACTGTAGACATAAATGCATCAAATTTGATTTGTTACGCAGATGATGACAGAATCGTGATAAACTGATCTTATTTGCCTTCACACATAGAGGAAAGTGTCCTCCACTTTTAACCCAACTGTGCAGTGAAATGTACACAGTGAGGTGATCACATGTGCCTGGAGCGGTTGGCAGCCCTGTACACGGCAATTGAGAAATTGGGGGTAGGTGCAGTAGGGTTATTCAAGGGCACTTCAGCCATGGTACTTGGTGGGACTGGGAATGGAACTATGATAATAATTGGAACTCAGCTGTGAGGTGACTATGGGGGTGATCGGATTATATTTATGGAAGCCCATTTCCGCCACCAAGAAGAATAAAGACAAACGTATCTCAAAATTCCTACTTTATATCTCAAAATTCCGACTTTCTATCTCAGTCCAAATTCTGAGATTATAAATCTGAATTTTGAAAATAGGTGTTGAAATCTGAGATAAACAGTCAGAATTCTGAGATTACAAATCTGAATACTGTTTCTCAAATTTCAACACTTTTATGTTTAAAATTCAGACTTGTAATCTCAGAATTCGGACTGTTTATCTTAGAATTTCGCCTTCATATCTCAGTATTAAAATGTTTTATTTCAGAATTCTGACTTTAATACTCGAATTAATTCGTAATTTTATATCAGAATTCAAGGTATCTCAGTATTTAGATGTGTAATTTCATAATTTGCAGTGTTTATCTCAGAATTCTGACTTTTATCTCAGAAATCGAGACATTAAATCTCAAAATTCAGACTTTTAATCTTTGATTTTAGATTGAAATCTCTGAATAATTCTTTTAATCTCAGAAAGCCAACATCATATGTGTTCACATTTTTTTATCTCTTTTATTTTAGAATTCAAGACTTTAAATTTCAAACTCCAAACTTTTAATCTCTTAGATTAAAACTTTAGATTTTTAAAATCTAAAACTTTTAGATCTTTAATCTCAAATTTTGGATTGTTTATCTCAGAATTCTGACTTTTAATCTCAGTATTCAGTATTCAGGTCTGTATGTTTTAGAATTCTAATTTTAATCTTAAATCAGAATTTCAGAATTCAGAATTTACAACTTTAAATATCTCAATTTTGACTTTGAATCTCAGAAATCTGACTGTTTATCTCAGAATTCTGACTTTAAATCTCAGTATTTGGACTGTTTATCTCAGATTTCTTCAAATCTGAGAATTCTGACTTTTAATCTCAGAAATCGGACCGTTTCTCATAGAATTCAGACTTTATATCACGTTGCACTGCGCATACGCACAGAAATCGTCATGGTTTTTATGTTTTTCTTAATGTCATAAATGGTTTACAGTTTTTTAGATCTTATTTGGAATTATATCACATTAATGCACCATTTTAATGTTGTTCGGTTTATGTTATTTACAGAATTTTTAAAACAAACTGCGTGTCATGCTGTCGTTAAATCGCAGCAGTAAAGCTGCTAGCAGTTTGTCAACAAAATATGAACATTATATGCAGTATAAATGTTGAATTCGATTACGTTTCTGAAATGTGAATCAATGTAGATACCGTGACATTATATAAACTCGTTGCTTTAGAAGGCAAGATTTTTTTTCTTCTTCCACACCATACACTCGCATAGATGTCAGTGTAAATCAAGCTCAAATCTATGTCAGCCAATCAGAATCCTTCAAAACAAACATGATTTCCTGTTGTTGAAAGGAAGTTTTGAAACATGGCACCAGGAGGTAAAACCCCCAGCCTCCAAATTCTCCTTCTCTTGTGCCACTCAATGCACTGTAACAATTGGGTTTGTAAAAATAAACAAGCAGAAATTGTCTGAATTAATGTATGAAGCAGCACATCTCTGCTGACATTCATTTTCATCAAACGTAAAATCTATAACAGTCGCGTGTCTTATGTTATTGTCGCATCATTTGTTGCTAACTGACGTTTAAGACCGTAAAACGACGTTTTTACAAGTGCACACGCATAAACAAAATAGTTTTTATAAATCTCCACTTTGCTCTGAGTTTTCATTAATAATCAGTTTTGGTGATATAAAACGACGTTTTCATGTGGATAGAAGCCCCAAATGCAGAAAAATGTATTCAGGTACCCGGCTATGTGTGGACAAGGCGTTAATCAGGAAATTATTAAAATGGTGCATTAATGTGGTTTTATTACTAATACGATCTGTAAACAGTAAACCATTTAGGATGTTAAAAATACTATAGTTTTACCTTTTTTCTCTTCAGAAAAAAAGTGACAAAAATTTGCTTCCATACTATATCATCACTAACTTCCTCCTTGTTTTGATATGTATGGTGTCAACATGGTTACTTCATATATGCGTTCTGAAAACCTCACTTTTCTTCCTTGTAGAGAACGTGCCTGCTCTTATTTTACTTAGAAAAGCCATAAATCGCAAAATATGCAAATGTTGGAATGTTTTGCTGGTTCTCAGTCAAAATAACTTCCTTAACAGGGAACATATTTGAACACAGATTAGAATTTTTATCACAAAAAAAGATCTAAAGCATCGGAATCTGCTGCAGTATATATTGGGAAGGCGTTTAATAAGCACTGACTGTCAAACTGATTAAACCTTCTCAGGATTTAAAAGGATGATGAAAAAACAGGGCAAACTGTATTTTATGTTCTAAATAAGGATATGAGTCAAAGGCGTGCATATTGAATATTAGATTGATTAGATCGAATATCCAATATAAGGGTTATATTTTGCACTTAAACATTTGCATTTGATAGTTGGTGAGCAGCATGGTGGCTTAGTGTTTAGCACATTCGCACTCTCAGTACTGGGGATTCACATTTTGAATCCTGATCTGGGTGGAGTTTCCATATTCTTCCTGTGTTTGAGTTGGTTTTCTCTGGTTTCCTCCCACAGTCCAAAAAACATGAATTTAGGGTATATCAGCTGCTCCAAATTGTCCCCATAGTCTGGGTGTCCCAAGCCTGATCGAAGGTGAGGATTGTGTCAGGAAGGGCATCTTGCGTAAAACACTCGGCCAAGTCTAAAATGCGAGTTCATCTCTGTGGCAACTCATGAATAATAAAAAGTAGACTTAGTGGTTAGTACATTCGCCTTGTGTGTTTTCTCCGGGTTCTCCAGTTTCTGTCCAAAACAGATTTAAGGTGAATCGGCTCATTTATATTGCCCCTACAGGATGTGTGTCCCAAGCCTGGTAGAGGGTGAGGGTTGTGTCAGGAAGGGCATCCGGCGTAAACACGGCCAAGTCTAAAATGTGAGTTCATGGCTGTGTAAACCATTGAATAATAAATGGTAAATAGCCGAAAGAAGAAGAAGGCCTTGATCGATGATGAAAACTCGACACCTCTGGTCCTTCCCAAAGACAGCACTTCAAAACATGAACTGACAGCGTCTCACCTGAGCGCTGGGCGGCCAATGCGCATGCGCTGTAATTAAACCTTAATAACTATGAAAAATAAAATACAAATAATAACTCGGGTTTGGGATATATTCGCGACAATTAGTGTTTTATTTTTCCTTACCGTTTTCCGCCGAGTTGTAAGTGAGTCGAATCACCACCATTCTGACTGCTTCTTTCTCGACGTTGTGAAGTAAAGCGGTTCAGCTCTGTCGGTTGTCCATTAGCGTTAAATCGAACGTGTGATTAATCGGACTCGAACCCGGGTTCGGCTCGGTATTCGGGCGACATGTCGGTGCCGCAGAGAGATTCGAACCCGTGTGGCGCAGTTCAGGTGTATTTATAAGTGGGCGTGCGCGCGCACTCTGCCGGCACCGCCCGAGCTCATCCCTCACTGAAGGAAACCAAACAGAGCGAGTTTCAATTCGGCTTTAAACGTGACACAAAGTACACATACGCTTCCAAAAGCCCATAAAAAAACAATCTTACACGCCCAGCTTTCGGGTGCGAATGTTTAAAACGCGTTTAGCTCGAATAATTTTTTCAACCTGACAGGAACCGGACTGTGAAAGAAATCGTGTTGTTCGAAAACAGAAGTCGGCCTCTTAAAGGTTCAAAAAGAAACGACTCTGTCTTTAGAGAACGTTACTCATCATTAGTAAGACAGTATATTAGAGTTCTGTGACACGCCTGTGATACCAAAACCAGGCCTGCGTCACACTGCTTAGCACCACTAACACGAGCAGTGATGCAACAGATGACCCACCTTTATTCATTCATTCATTAATTATCTTCCTCTTAATCTTGTACAAGGGTCATGGTGGGGTTCTCCATGCCCACCCAAAAGTTTTGGGTGCTGAACATATACAACCAGGACAGAGCACCACGCTTTCGCTGGGCACACAAACACACACTATATGGGGCAATTTGGAGCAGTCAAATTACCTTGAGTCCATGTTTTTGGACTGGGGGAGGAAACCAGAGGACACAAGAAGAACATGGAAACTCCACCCATATCGTGAATAGAGCCGGAAATCCTCAGCACTGACAGGCGATTGTGCTAACCACTTAGCCACCGTAATGTCAAGTAAGAAAATGAAGCAAAATGTTCAAAAACATTAAGAATATTCTAAATGAATTAAGGGTGGCTTCCCAGTTCACAGTCTGGGTGGAGTTTCCATGGTCTCCCCATGTCCAGATGGGTTTCCTCCGGGTTCTCCAGTTTCCTCCCAAAGTCCAAAAACATGGATTCAAGGTAAATTGGATGCTCTAAATCACCCCATATAGTTGTTAGAGTGTGGCCAACAATAGATGTGCCCTGTCCTTGGTGTATTTGCTCGAAATGGGCCTGGATGGGCATGGAGAACCCCCCTGCAACTGTAGTAGAGGATTAAGTGGATGATAATGAATATTATTAAGTCTATGTTTTGTAAGCACAAAACGCTTTTTACAACATTCACTTCTTTTGGCTTTTTTTTTTTACCACAATGGAACTAATTGCTAATTTTCATAAATTTGTGACAATTTCAACGATCGTAATGCCACTCTCGTGTTTTTTTAATGAGTTCATTCTTCAACTCAATTATAACTCAACAGGGGCAATGAGACATGTCCACATCACGTGATCACTTCGTAAATCTGAAGTATGTAATGTATGGTGGGTCTAGGTAAATAAACGAAAAATAAAAAAATGTGGAACATTTAATGGAATAATAAAAATATCTAAAACGGTAAAGTTTATAAAGGAACAGCTGACTTGTTGAAGTTTGTAGTTGTTATGTAGTTTTTGTCCAAATATTTTTTCCACCTCTGTGTATAAATACATATTGGTCATTATAGTTTTAGGGACGCTATTTTTTTTGGACATGTCCTAAGGGTTTCTGATATTTGAATACACTTTCTGTCGCTAGGTTTTCCAATACGTTTGGAAACGTTGGTAGGTGTCCCAATTTTGGCAACCTATCCCTATCTGTCTCTAGGTTTCCTGGAACATTTAAACACCATTACTTGAGACACGTCTTTAGGAATATTAATATTTTAGATACTTATCCCTAGATATCCCGATACATTTGTGTCTAGATACTTTTGGGCACATATTTCTAGGTGTCCTAAATATTTGGGGCACAAGTCCCTTTGTTTTTAATACATTTACTTGGGTGTCCTAATACATTTGAACACTTGACTCTAGATGATCCAATACTTCCGGACACGTCAATTGGTTTCCCACTATTTTTAGGCCCATTTCCATAGGTGTCTTATTTCTTTTTTTGGCATGTGTCCCCAGGTGTGCAAGTACTTTAGTAAAGGGTCTTTCATTCGTGCATCAAAGTGCAAAAATAGCACAAGTGCAGAACTTGTTGTAGCTTTTTACTCAAGGTGCAAGATTCAACATGCCTGATGGTCATGATGTGACACGCCCTGGGAAAATAATGCCGAACAAACATATGCATGTGATGAAAAGCCAAAAATGTTTATAAATGTCAAGACAGAGTTGCTGATTTTATTTTATTAAGACTTTTTAAAAAAAATAATGTACCATGATAAACTATATTGCCAAAAGTATTTTCTCATCCGTCCAAATGATCAGAATCGGGTGTTCCAATCACTTTCATGGCCACAGGTGTATGAAAGTAAGCAGCAGGGCATGCAGACTGCGTTTACAAACATTTGTGAAAAAATGGCTCGCTCTCAGGAGCTTAATAAATTCCTGCAAGGAACTGTTTATAGGACGCCACCTGTGCAACAAATCAAGTCGTGAAATTTCCCGCTCCTAAATATTCCACTGTCATGTGTCAGCTGTTATAAGAAAATGGAAGGGTTTGGAAACAACAGCAACTTGGCCCCCAAACTGATTGAGCGGGTTCCGCTGATGCGCATAGTGTTAAGAGGTCGCAAACTTTCTGCATAGTCGATCACTACAGAACTCCAAATTTCTTGTGGCCTTCAGATTAGTTCAAGCACAGAGCTTCATCGGTTTCCATGGTTAAGGAGCTCCAAACCATACAACACAAAGTTCAATGCAAAGCGTCGGATGCAGTGGTATAAAGCAGGCCACCACTGGACTCAAGAGTAGTGGAGACACTACAGACTTCTGGTATGACGAATCGCGCTTCTCCAACTGGTAAATCTGATGGACAAGTCTGGGTTTGGCCAGAAGAATGCTACTTGTCTGACTGCATTGTATAAAGTTTGGTGTAGGGGGGATAATGGTGTGGGGTTGTTTTTCAGGAGCTCAGATTGGCCCCTTGGTTCCAGTGAAAGGAACTCTGAATGTTTCAGCATCGCAAGACATTTTGGACAATTCCATGCTCCCAGCTTTGTGAAAACAGTTTGGACCTGGCCCCTTCCTCTTCCAACATGACTTGCATCAGTGCACAAAGCAAGGTCCTGATTGTTAGCAGGTTAGATAATTGGTCACACAATAAAAACAATCAAACAAAACCACAATTCATTTACGGGGAAAAAAGAAAGGACTGGAATCGGACTGCACTGGACTGGACCAGAAAAAATAAGATTTTTGCTTTTTTTTTTTAAGCATCCCACAAGGGAAAAAATTGCATGTTTTCTGTTTAAACATTGACACATCTTGGGGTGGCAAGGTGGCTTAGTGGTTAGCAGATTCCCCTCCCAGGAACCAGATTCCTGGTTCGAATCCCAATCCGGGTGGAGTTTCCATGTTCTTCCCGTGTCCGCGTGGGTTTCCTCCCATAGTCCAAAGCATGCCATTGTGTGTGTGTGTGCTTGTGTGTGTGTGTGTGTGTCGAACAAAACATTGGTGCCGGTCGCCCAGCTCCCGAAACATTCCCCTCTGAATGGGCATGGGAAACCCCCCCCCCACTGCAACCCTAATATAGGATAAAGTGGAGGATAATGGATGAGTGAAAGAAACAGTATCCAATAAAATGGCTGCGATGCGTCTCTGTACAATGTAAGTTCTTATAATGGGCTAGTCATTCTTTGATCTTTACTTCCCTCTAGTGTTAGCTTAGGGTTATGCAGCTTGTATTACTCTTAAAGGCTCACCAACTGGAACCTGTGACAGAATTCAGGTGTGAGCACCGGGGGCTGTTTAGCCTTTAGTGACCCGAGCCAAACACTGCAGCTGCATGACCAGAGAGGGAGGCAACAGAGTCGTGTAACCAAGTGTGAGAACATTCACGACCCCAGAGAGGAATCGGCACCGCTCCACAAGGTTCCAGTTCCCAAAAGATTACAGACTGTTGGATGTAAACATGCCACGTATGAGATGCTTCTGCAAGGTGTAGATGTAGATTTTCAGTATGCATGTGAAAGCAACCACATAGATAGACACTATATTCATTTCACATGTTCATTTCAGATGTTTAATTGCAAAAAATTAAAGGAAAACTAAAATAACATATCCTAGATTTTAACAAATAAAATATTTCAGTTAAAAATCTTTAGTTTGTAGATGGTAGAATGCGTTGAGAACAAAAGAAAGTATCCAAATATATGATTTTGCGTGTCAGTAGCATGATATCGGTTGTTAGTTTTCTCTCTCTCCATCAAGTTAGAGTGCGGGAGAGCAGCTACTGATAATAGTAAAAACACTGACTCCCCCTGGTGTCTATGCATGGTCACTGCAGCAGTGACATTTGACATGATTTTATTTTTCATAAAACCACACCCTGTAATTACATCACAGAAAAACACGCCCTCAGTTTTACATTCACTGTCAATTCACTACAATTCACCTTTTTACTTCCAATGATCATAAACATGGACTTTGTAGTTCTATAATTACATTCTGTAGTTCATTAAATAACTTTAAAATTATCAAAATGTAAATCAAAATTATTATCCCATGGAGGTCTGGATTTGGAATCGTAATCAAAATCAAAGTTGAAAATCAAATGACAGGCTGATCCAACTTCAGTGGAAATTCCTCAAGACAGTAGTGAGGCGCAGTAGTATGTGTGGCCTCCACGTGCCTGTATGACCTCCCTACAATGCCTGGGCATGCTCCTGATGAGGCAGCGGATGTTCTCTCCTACGGCCCCTTCATGTCTCCTGGTGTACTGGCCTGTCTCGTGGTATCTGCACCTTCTTGCCATAGCTTCATTGACGTGCCATCCTGAATAAACTACCTGAGCAACTTGTGTGGGTTGTAGACACCCCCTGGTGAGAGAACTGACCGAAAGCAAAAGTGACGAAAACATCAGCCAGAAATTATGAGAACAAAGAAAGGGTCTGTGGTCACCACCTGCAGAAGCACTCCTTTATAGTTTGACTAAGTGTCTCTGATCTCTGCCTGTTGTCTGTTCCATTTGCACAACAGCAAGTGAAATTTATTCACAATCCGTGTTGCTTCCTAACTGGACATATTGATTTCACAGAAGTGTGGTTGGCTTGGAGTTACACTGTGTTGTTTAATTGTTCCGTTTATTTTTTTAAGCAGTGTATATGAACACCAAAGCCATCATCTGTTCAAAAACAATTGGCTTCAAAATTTCATGTTGTTATCAAGTTTTCCATCATAGCGCAGCATAAATATATTCCGCTAGTATAAATATGAAATCCTTGATTACGTGACCCCCATACCATTTACACCATGCCTCAGGTGTTTTTTCTTAGGAGAATGCGCACCCTACTCTAAAACCCAATCCGGTTCTTGAGCAGCTCTATCGATCCTGCTGAGCCACTAGGTAGAGCTCCTTCCAACTCTGCACGGACTCTGCATGGTTTTGTTAATCCAACAGGGAGCAAGCATGGCTACAGCCCTCTAAGGTACACAGATAGGCAGCTAGTTAGATGACTTACTGCATGCTTCCCGCATTTTACTTTCAGAAGAAGATAATTGTACTTAGCTGCTGGTGAACACAGAGGGGGGAAAAAACAAAATGGCAAAATAGCACCCTCAAAGCAGAAAACATTTAAAAAAAAAATGTAGGTTGTGGTTGCATTTGTTTTAGTATCCACTAGATTGCACTGCACACCACTGTAATGTTTCCAAAGGCCTATAAAAATACATTTAAAGTTCTGTGTTTTTAATTGGAACAATAAACATAAATTTACCCAAACCATCATAAATTCTTATGATATTAATTGCTTAACCAATAAAAAATATATTGATTAATCATTTACTGCATAGTGCTTATTTATCCAATGCAGTATGTAAAGTTAAATACACAGCTCAAAAGACTTTTCTGCATCCAGATTTTTCATGGGCGTGAGTAGAAGTGCTGGGATGTCTTTGGCGAGACCTGAAGGGTGGACAGAGAAAAGGCATCCAGAGAGGATCCTGCAGTGATCTGAGGACGAGTACTCTTGGGCAGACAGGTTCGGAGCAGCGTGCACCCGCCTTCCTCTGAACACTTTTTTACACCAACTCATAAAACCCCCACCACCCCTAGACTATCCTCTAATGAGGATAGTCTAGGGTTCCACTAGGTTCCTCTAATGATCTAGAGGCAGGCATGATGCAGAGTGTAGGGAGAGAGAAGGGCTGGGGTACCTTCAGATCTGGAGGATGGACAGAGAGCGGGCTTTCATAGGGTTCTGCGGTGAGGTGAGTTCTGAGCTGTGCATAAGAAGGCTGGAGTCATAAAAATCAAGAGTTATAAGAGTTGGTGCATGTTAAAGTACTGTCATCTTATGCTCCTTCTTGCCTGTCCAATAGAGACCGATGGTATAAAGAACAGAGAGCAGATAATGAACACCTTGAACTCAAACACTGTTTTGTTAAATCACCCGTTATCAAGTCTGATATTAGATTAATGGATGGATTACTTTATTTATCCCGGAGGACATTTAGCAACAAGTAGCAGCAAAACACAGCAATAATACAATAATAAAAAAGTACAAATAGTATTAAAAATACTGCCCAGAGATAGATTGGCAACCCTGTTCTGAGGGTGTCTGCCTGCAGAATTCTTACCTGGATGGGCATGAGGAACTCCCCTGCGACCCTAGTAAAGGATTAAGCGGATGGTAATGAATGAATGAGTAATTAAAATAGTACAAACATGTATAAATGCAATTAAGCCTATTTATATGGCTTGCAGAGCAATTAAATTAAAAAACAATTAAAAAATAATCATTTGTCAACATTGGGATACCTTCGAAGATACCTGTTGTTCTTAGTCAAGGAAGCATAGTTATACAGTCCTTTCAACAATACGCTGAATACGTCCGGAGTTTATGAGGCCGAGGCAGGAATGGGATCGTCAACGTTATACTGGGCAAGGGCGTAATTATGCGGTGTATGCTACGCTATGGGTCATCTAGTGTATATACACTATATTGCCAAAAGTATTTGCTTACTTGCCTTGACTCACATATAAACTTAAGTGACATCCCAACTCTTTTGGGAAGGCTGTCCACAAAGTTTAGGAGTGTGTTTTTGAGAATTTTTGACCATTCTGCCAGACGCGCATTTGTAAGGTCACACACCGATGTTGGACGAGAAGGCCCTCAGTCTCAGTCTCCACTCTAAGTGCAAAAATGAGAAGCACGAGCGCAAAAATAGAGAAGCACAAAGCGCAAAAATGTGCAACGAAGAAAATTGCTTACGAATTCTGCTTTTGTGTTCTTAAAACTTTTGGACACTTTCTGACGGCATATCATTCGTTGACCGTGCTCCATCAGTTTACGTGGCCTACCACTTGGCCTAACACTTCACTACTGGATTTGTAGCACAGGTGGCATCCTGTTACAGTTCCACATTGAAATTCACTAAGCTCCTGAGAGCAAGCCATTCTTTCATAAATGTTTGAAAAACACTTTACATGCCTAGCTGCTTGATTTTATACAGCTGTGGCCATGGAAGTAATTGGAACACCTGATTAAAATACTTTTGGCAGTATAGAGTATGTCAGAGGTAAAGTGTCCCATAATAGTGCAAATGATTTATAAAATGACCAGTAGAGTCAAAAAGACCTCCTGAGTAAGTCTGTAGAGGAGCTCTGTGACAGTATTCTGTCAGTGAACTCACCCCTTTTGTCCATAATGATGGTTTGCAGTGGATGATCATCATCTTCCATGATGGAGAGCAGTTTGTCTGGTATCCTTCTCTCTGCCACCATAACTACAGAGGCCAGTTTCACACGCACGCCCAACCCGTTTGTCCAGCCGCCTCTTGTTTCTCATTTTAATTCTTTATAAGTTTTATATGTACTTTCAGACAAATTGATGTAAAAACCAAAGGTGCTCCAAACCTTTGAACACTTCAGAACATCACCTAAATGTTGCCATTCTACTGCGCTGTGTTTCCTTCAAACTCTTTATTCACCTGACAGTTTTGTGAAACCAATATTCAGTTCTTCATCTCTGGGTTTATTGTTTATTGGATTCTTGAAATCTGTCTGATTTCAGAGTAAAAGCTTCAAACTCTGCTTTCTCGACTCAGAGGCAAAACGATCCATTAAGCATTAGAGCTTCAGATACTTTGCTTACACGTCTGCTCATCTGCTATTTCAAAGACCCAGTCTCTCTGTGTACGTGTGTGTGCGTGTGTGTGCGCTTTACTAATTACAGTGATCATTCAAAGCCAAGTCGCACTCATGCTCATCACCTCCCACATACGCTGCAAAACAATTCTCACACAGTCACAGGAGTGGCCCGAGTGGTGGTGTTGTTACTCTGTCCCTCTTTACAGTCACTGGGAAACAGCAACTGTCCAAACACTATCATATCTGTCCTGTGTTTCCAGCACCACCCAGTCCTAATTGTTGTCTTTAATGACTTAGGCACTTAGATCCTGTTTTTTAATGATCACAGCACTGAGTTTAGCACACTTCTGTTTTTTTACCAGAACCTGTGAAGCTGCTGTTCTGTGTATAAAGAGCCCCGCTTCACAAACTGGAATCATCTAATTCTGATCAAACAGAGCGTGTTGCTTCTGAGTCAGAACTACAATATAGTATGAGACGACAGACGCAACATGGACTGTAGTACAGCTGCTCTGTTTTAAGTGGAGCACCAAGAGGGGCGAAGCAGAAAGACAAAGCGCAAACAGGAAGCTCGAGGCATGCTGCAGCAGTCCAAAGTTGAAGGCGAAGCAACGTAATGGCTGGAGTTGGCATGGCAACCGTTTGGGGGAACTGAAGAGAAAGCGAGCACAAACAAGAGGATGAGCATCGTACTTGTGAAATGGCAAAGATGTTGATGTAACGTGCTGCGAGTTTTAAGAGGCAAACGTGAGTCTGTAATCTCGCTGGCTGCCAAAAAAATCACAATAGACATGGACGCTCCTGTTGACCCTCCGTTCTGTTGATGATAAAGTCATCTATTTCACCTTCTGTCCTTGCACATAGTGGAACTAATCCTCATCATTTAACCCATCTGTGCAGTGACACAGTGACACCGCTATATACAGCGCCCAGGGAACAATTGGGGTTAGGTGCCTTGCTCAAGGGCACTTTAGTCATAGTACATGTTGAGACTGGAAATCGAACCTAAAACCTTTAGGTTGCAAGGCTGGTTCCTTAACTGCAAGTCTATGACTACCCCATGCAAAGATACGGGGAAATTTGCATGGTTATAGCAGTAGCATCAAGACAACGTAAAAATAAAGATATACAGTATATTTACAAATAAAAGGTACTACAAAAATACATTTAAATAGGAAGTAAAAAGTGGTGTAAAGCACGCTGCCACTGGGCTCTAGAGCAGTGGAGACGCGTTCTCAGTGATGAATCGTGCTTCTCCATCTGACAATCTGACGGATGAGTCTGGGTTTGGCGGATGCCAGGAGAACGCTACTTGTCTGACTGCATTGCGCCAAGTGTAAAGTTTTCAGGAGCTGGGCTTGGTCCCTTAGTAAAGTTAGGTGGAAGGGGAATTTTGATGTGGGGTTGTTTTTCAGGAGCTGGACTCAGCCCCTTAGTTCCAGTGAGAGGAAATCTGAATGCTTCAGCATACCAAGACATTTTGGACAATTCTAGCTCCCAACTTTGTGGGAACAGTTTGGAGCTGGTATAAAGGACAGAGTCTGGTGTGGATGAACTTGACTGGCCTGCACAGAGTCCTGACCTTAACCCCATAGAACATCTTTGGGAGGCCAGCATCACTGTGTGACCTCACTAATGCCCCGCTGGTCAAAAATTCCAATAAACACACACTTAAACCTTGTTTACAGCTTTCCCAGAAGAGTTCAAGCTGTTCTAGCTGTAATTGGTGGACAACATATTGAACCCTATGGATTAGGAATGGGATGTCACTTAAGTTCATACGCATGTGAGACAAGGCAGGTGAGCAAATACTTTTGGCAATATAGTGTATTTTGTTATGTAGGTGTAAGTATTTGTTGTGAAGGTGGAAGCTGACTTACGAATCCATCTTGATTTGCCAGTAAGCTTTTCGTGAGACATTCACATAATGAAGATCTCCATCGAAATACTTCTGATCAACTCCACCCAGCATCAGCTCTCCTCCAACTGCCGCCTTGGAGTCTCTACAGACGTACACACGTACACACACACACACAACCATGTAAAGGATGAAGCTTTAGGACTCTTGCACTTTTCAGATTTACAGATCTGTAACTGCATTCTCAAACAAACAAACTTTAAATAAATGTTATTATAAAACGGGTAGTTTCAGTCCTTAAATCTGATTGGCTGAGCTGTTTGTCCAGCCATGACATTATTGACAACACACGCCTCAGAGCGCTTTACATTCATGTCAACGCATACTATATAATACATTATTTTCCGGGTGTTTTTATAAACCGTGTTCTGTAATTTGTTTATTTTATAATTTTTTTTACAGAAACTATATATAAACTATAATAAAAAATAAGGGTTGCTTCATAAATGTATTTATTGAATGCAAAATTGTTGATTAACTGTTCTTCTGTGATGTAATCTAGTCCGGTTTTTAAAGTAAACACTAATCGCCAAGTAACAGGATTTAAGTGGCTCTATAAAATTGAGTGGCCCAGTCAGTATCCAGATCTTAATCCCATACAATTGTGGATAGTGATGAAAGTCCGTGCTGCCCAGCAAAAAGCTACACTGTGTGTGCAAACCTGGTGAAGTCTTACAGGAAACATTTGACCTCCGTCACTGGCAACAAAGTTTTTATTACAAAGTATAGAGTTGAACTTTTGTTATTGACCAAATCCTTACTTTCCACCATAATTTACAAATGAATTCTTTAAAAATCCCACAACGTGATACCCTGGATTTTTGTTTCTCATTCTGTCTCATAGTTGAAGTGTCTCTCTCTTATCTTTCTAAGTGGAAAAACTTGCACAACCAGTGGTTGACAAAATACTTTTTGGCCGCACAGTATTGCATGCAACAAGACACACACCATATTAAAGTCACAGAATCACATGTTTTATCGTGAAGCAGAAGTGAGAAAGTTACAGAGCAAAGTGAAAAGAAATAACATCCGTTATGAAACTGTTAGAGTTTAATAATCTGAACATATGTATAGGATGCCGGTGAACTGAAATGTGTCGTTTATTCACCTGAATCAAATAAAATCATAAAGAAACCATAAGTTAATCCTGTTTTAAATACAAACATGATTACAAACTGATGCTGCATCAATTTTATCTGCGATAGGACGTGTGCACCTGGGTCACATGATCTTTTATTACATCATATACTGAAATCTGTCCTTTGTTCTTTTGTTGAAGACTGCTTTTTGCGCTCATAACAACGACTGTATCTATTTAAAGAGAAACCACAGATTCCTGTCTCTACATGAAATTAATGACCTGGATTTAGATTAAAAACAGAACTGAGTTTCAGGATGTTATCTCAGAGCTGAACCGTATGGGGCGGAGAACTATGTAACTGTGGGACAAGCTGGTGCAGAACGACCTCAAACCTCTACTCTGGTTATATACCTCGATTAATTAAGGTACCAGAAAAGGTCCCGAGAACTACATTCCTGACAATCCATTAAGCCCCATGAACACAAAGACAGGACCAAGGACCTCATTGGTTTGATTGTTGGGCTAGCAGTCTAAGGGTTGGGGGTTCAAATCCCAGGTCCACTGAAGTTACCAATGTGGGTTCTTGAGCAAGACCCTTAACCCTCA
>JAOUQT010255133.1:0-17183 GCA_025769995.1 Xyliphius kryptos | reverse complement strand
CTGATCCCAACCAAGCTGGGATATTTGTAAGTCGCTTTGGATAAAAGCGTCTGCTAAATAACTAAATGTAAATGTAATGTAAATGTAAACATCTCAGTGACACTGCTGGAATGAGAAGTGTCTGAACTTCTAGTAGTACTGTGAATAATTTCCATCCTTTTAAACTAATAAAACATTCAATGTTTTTCCTTCAACCCCCTGTTCTGTTCTATGTGTACTCTATATCTCTATATACTCAATGTCTAATATTTAAGTTTTGCGTTTTGGCCTGCTATTTATATTGTGCTTCTAATCTTTTCCATCCCTGTTTCTCTTTTGCATGCTGCTTGGATCTGCAGATGAGATTAGTGGCGATGGTAATGTCATACTGCTGTGTCTCTGAATCAGATCAGCTGCTTCTATTAGTCTGACAATAGCTTTTACACACATGCACATGTAAAAGCACTGTAGCAGTGACCAGCTATGGAATTAAGTTTGTATTTCCGGTTCAACGTTGTGTTTTTTATTCCCTCTGAATCCTTATCTGCTAATTGCAGTTGGTAGTTCCTTTCATGAGCAGTGGTTGAAATAAGGTTGATAATATCTTAATTGTGGTCATCTGATTAAAACGTCACCTCTAGCATTTTTCTCCTGTGCTTTTGCTCACTTTTTTTATTGTATAGCACAATCCTACTGCAGGAAAGGACTTGTGCAGCTCCTGCTCTTTTGGCAGTCGATTTCAACTTTTTCCTTATAAGCAGACTGGAAAGAGACAATGTGAAAGTACCCATGACTTCATCTGCTTTTCCTTAAGACACTTAAACTGTCATCCATCCCCCAGCACACATTCTCTCCATTGCCGTTCAGCCCGC
Organism: Xyliphius kryptos; assembly: GCA_025769995.1. Classification (NCBI taxonomy): domain Eukaryota; kingdom Metazoa; phylum Chordata; class Actinopteri; order Siluriformes; family Aspredinidae; genus Xyliphius; species Xyliphius kryptos. The sequence continues at coordinate 16,332 of JAOUQT010255133.1, read as the reverse complement.
CCTTTCTCTCTTTTAAATACCATCCTATTAAGCTGTCAGTTTGTAAGCATTTAGCTGTGTTTGAGGAGCGTGCAAGATATGCAATGAGACTTTCTCCTCACTTGGAGGTGATAATGGAGAAGGGAGTGGTTTAGTATGTGCAGCGAGTTTAGAAACCACCAACTTCTTTGTTTGTTGTGAAGGACAAGCAGTTTTCCGCTGTGCTGACATCATCCTAAAAGGTTTTTCTATTCATCTCTGGATTCACGTTGCTTTCTCTTTTTCTTTTCTGCAGAAACGGATGACTATGCAGAGATCATAGATGAAGAGGACACATACACCATGCCCTCCAGTGAGTACTCTGATCAAATATAAACCCGTTCAAGTCAAGCACCGAAACACATGGTGTTGTTAATGCCGAACTCCTGCAAGTGATTTACAGACTTTACACAGGGCTGGCTCAGATGTTTGTTTTCTTCACCAACATTCTCACTGTTCTGTTTCGTCAGTTCAGATCTCCTCCTAACTTAGCTTCTAGCATGTGCTCAATGTCCACCTTTGCTGTTTATTGGCCTCTAGTGGTCCTGAATGTTTATTTTCAGTGTATTTACTGTTGCTTCGCTGAGCTGGTAGATTTAGTCCTAAACTGAACAGCCCGTGGCATTGTTCAGGTTTAGGTGCATTTATGCTGTTTCCTTACTCTGGTGGCCTTTACCATCAATCACAAGTAGTTCAAAATAGTTGTTTGAATAAGTGATCTTTTTAAATCAGATAAGTAGTTTAAAAGCATTACTGCTGTTACTTTGACACTTTGCTATACTTTTATTTCATTCAGTAGTGCAGTCAGCAAATAGCATCCGTTCTTTTATGCATGATATGGTCAACAGTATGCAGAAAGATTCACATTTACATTAAAGGCATTCAATATATAGTTGGTTTACTTAAATGGATGTGTAGGCAAATCCAATCTTGGCAGGAAATTGGAATTGAACAATAAGAAGTGTAATGTGAATGTTAGCTAAGCTATGCAGTTAATCATGCTGATCTTAGGCCACTCCAATGAGAACGTCTAAAGAGGCTGCATGGTGACTTCACAGATAAGGTCCTGTCTTTTAAACTTGTGGTGTGAGGCTAAATGTTACTTTTCTGTTGACAATAATATTTCAACTTGAGTTCAGTTTTTCGGTGGCACTGCGGCATAGTGGTTGGCACATCTAACCTCTTCGTTTTGGGGATCCAGGTTCGGATCCTTACATGGGTGAAGTTACAATGTTCTCCCCGTGTTCACGTGGGTTTTCTCTGTGTTGTCCGGTGTCGCGGAGTGGAAAAGGATGAGGATCGGAGACAGGAGTGGAACACACAAAACTGGCTTTATTCGTGACCCAACACGACTACATACAAAATGCAGAGCTTTTTTCTTTCGGTCTCTCGAGTCCTCCGTCCCACCAGCTTCGTGGTCGGTCTCTCTCCCAGCGGTGTGTGATCGTCCAGCTTAAAAGGCGGCACACAGTCATTAGGCAAAGTTGCTTCAGGTGCACTAATCAACCCTGATCAGAGCCACAGCTCTGCCACTCCACCCCAACACCACCGCGTCACACTTCCCCCACTGCTGTTTCTGGATGCCCTTGCAGCCAGACTTGTTCGGGGTAAGGAGGGTGTGCACAAGCTTTCATGAAGAGAGGTAGAGAGTTCGATCGATGTTTCTCCCGCCTCCATTCATGCGGCTCCGAATCGGTCTGCCCACGAGGTCCTGACGTCATCTCTCCAGCGTAGGGCCACTTGCGTGCCATCCGGGTCGACGTAGGCTCGTCCGCCCTCCCGCGCCTCGCCGCGATGAGCGACGCCACCTGGCGTGTTTCTGCTCCATCAACGGCGGCTGGAACCTCCGCTTCCCCCGCCCACCTCCGCTTCGCCTTCAGCGAAAGCCGGCAGCCTGGGTCGGGGCGTGCGCCCCCACTGGAGAAAATACTTTCGCAGCTCGCAGGTAACGTCCTCTGCCACGTGCGTCCTCATCCATCCGGGTCTCAGCACCAGTGTCGCGGGGTGGAAAGGATGAGGACTGGAGACAGGATTCTGACACACGTAACTGGCTTTTATTTAACAACCCAACACGACTACATACAGAATCCTGACTGTTTACAGTTCTTGTGGTAGCCGTGCTGGGTCCTCCGTCTTGTAGACCCTACAAGGTAAATTGTATGTTTTTGGAATGTGTGAGGAAACCTGGGAACCTGGAGGAAACCCACACAGACACGGAGAGAACATTGAAACTCCACCCAGATTGTGATTCAAACCAGGAATCCCCAGGGCTGAGGGGTGAATATGCTAACCACTATGCCACTGTGCTGCCATAAAATGAACAGTGTTCTTTTATTCCATAATCTACTGACTACATGTCTCAAAATTTCAAACAAATCTTTTAATTTATTCGAGTAATGAGAAATGGTCAAAATAATGCATCCTGGCATGCTTTCCACTAGTCTTTCACACTGCTTTTAGCCAAATTTAAGTCACCCCTGGTGCAAAAATTCAAGCAGTTCAGCTTTGTTTGATGGCTTGTAACTATCCTTCTTCATAGATTCTCCAAATTTCACAGTGGGTGCAAGACACTGTGGCTTGTATTTCTCTTCAGATCTCCATCTAACCATTAGACACCCAGATGTTTGGCAAAGCTGACTCAGTCCTCTAGAGTCCAATCTCTAAAGTCTTTTGTAAACTTATTTGTTTTTAATTGATGAACGGCTTTTTTTCTAGCTTTACATGATGTCTTTAGGATCCTGTTACAAACTGTTCTTGCCGTGAATTTCACCCCAGCTGCAGAGCTTTGGAAAAACCTTAACAACTTTTCATAAATAAATTAGAGGTTGTAATGGCAATGTAGTCTGCTTATTTAAATACTGTATAACCTGCTTTTTTAACAGATAAATATGAAGTAGCTATAGTCATTTAACATACACTTCTGAGGGAGTGGTAGCTTAGTGGTTAGGGTGTTGGACTATCAATCACAAAGTTGAGGGTTCAAATCCCAGGTCCACTGAAGTTACCAATGTGGGTCCTTGAGCAAGACCCTTAACACTCATTGCTCCAGGGTCCTGTTTCAACCCTGTATTCTGGCCCCAACCAAGTTGGGATCCTTGTAAGTTGCTTTGGATAAAAGCGTCTGCTAAATAACTAAATGTAAATGTAAATGAAAAAATAAGATCAGGCTTCAGCTTTTAGAATGGTTTGTGAGATTATTATCTAACAGATTCAGAGATTATTATAGAGAGCAGTTTATGAAGGTTACAGACTACATATTCCTCGTGTGTGGTTAGAGACAAGTGAAACCAGACAGGCCATATGAATTTTGAGAGCTGAAGTCTGCTCTTATTTTCTCAGAATTCACATAATTTACAGTGTTAATGTTAAGCTTATTTTAGACTACATAAATAACCATATCTACTACAAATGGTCATTTAAGTTATGTTTAAGCAAGCAGACTACATCTGACTAAAACCTTTTAATATATGTTACAGTTATAACTTCTCTTAGTTTTTTCTTTCTTCTTTATTTTAGTATTATTTTTCATGTAATTAATTAGTTTTTCACTATTATCCCACTATTTGCTATTGGAAAAAGAAAGTATGGGTAAAGTACTTTGACAGGACTTCCTTGAAAGTATATGTTATAGTCAAAAGTAATTGCTGGTCTCGACTGCTTTATAAAATGGCAGCGTGAACAAAAAATTTTAAATTAAAGTCGAACCTGGCCAATAACAAAATAGACAACTCCAATATTTCTGCCAAAAAAGCATGAAAAACATGGGCAAGGTAAACAAAATAGACTAAAACATGGCATACATGGTCGTAATGGTGCAAACCACAGAAGATTTATTACCAGAACACACCTAGGTTACCCGCAAACACTTGAACACCCTAATTTGTATTAACTTCTTCGCAGCTCAGGGTTATACAGTTATACGCAGGTGGGAGCTGTCAGCGAGCAAGGGATGCCTGTCCCTCCTGCACTGGATGACTAGCTTGTTCTCATGTTATTTGGCTTATGTGAGTGTTCGGGTAGAAACAGATCTCATACATGTCTGTCAGATCCCAGGTGGCTACTATTATTTAGGCGTTTGCTAAGTTTCCACTATCGTGATCATTAACTCTGTCACTAGTACACTATGTAGAAATACCACTGGGACATGAAGAGAAGTTCTGATGCTGCATACCTGCCCTCTTTGGGGTTCTTAAAGGTTTGTCGGCTAGCCTGCCGTGAAAGTCTACTTACTGATCGCTTTTGATGCTGCTGGGGTGTAACAGCACTGGGGTGTTGCAGCAACTGCTTATGGCAAACAGTACTGCACTTTCACAAGAACTGTGAAGTTTCTGTTTCTTTTTATACCTGATTAATGCACCATCTCCGAAGATTTGTAGTCCTCACATTAGATTGCCGGATGTTCCGGCACTGATTAGACTGTAATATTAAGATTCTCTTGTAGTGTTTTTGCTAATTTATATTGAAAAAAAGTGCATTGTGGTCTTCTTCTGCTTTGTGGACATCAATTGTGTTACCTCACATGTGTCACTCAGCTGCTTCGAGAAGCCCTTGGCTGTTGATTACTGGAATATGGTTCAAGGAGTAAGAATATTTATAAAGTATAGAATTTCAGCTGGCTTTTCCTAAAGATGAATGCAAGCAAAATCTTTTGGAAAATCAAAACATTTACATTTTGTTTCTTACGTTTTATCACTCCAATAATACACAACAGAATATTACCATAATTTTGTCTTGAGAAATGTTGAGAAAAAAAACTAATAATTACCATAATATGTGATCAGTTACTTTTACCCACTTAATTATTTACTGTAACATTTTATTTATTTTTTAACAATAATTAAACCACAAAATTGTATGCCTAACTGTCACTTGTACAGCATTTAGCAGACATGTGCAACTTGTGGAAATTTGGACTCTTTCTGCATGCTTCTTACATTTAAAAGTAGAAATGTAGTTATACAAATTATCCAATTTGTTCAGAAAATTTTGACACACCAATTGTATTACAGTGTATTATTTAGAATATAAATTAATAGGACAAAGTATAAGTGTAACGAAAGGCGCGTCGGAGCCCGAGCAAGTGCTCACCCTAGCTGAGCAGAGAAGAGCCAGGTTGCCAGGTTAACGTAAATGCTGTTTTATTACGTGCAGCCAAACACGGAATACAAAAGGAGGGGCACCGACACGCGTACACAAAAACACAATAAACAATACTGCACAGGGACTACTGGAAACAGAACGAATATAAAGAAAAAGTCCCTGGCACATGACGGAAGAAGAAACAATACAAAACTGAGCAGTTAATTAACTAAAAGAAAATGAAATACAAGTTAACTAACTAAACGGAAAACAGGTAAGGAGCGCAGAGCACTACTTACATATCGCCCCCCTTTTTCAAAAGCGTCCGACACAGAATGGCGCAATGACAGGCAGGAGGCGGACAAGAAACAGATCCCTGCCTCTCCAGCGCGCGATAAGGAGGGCAGCCTTGGGTTCTCCAGCCCCTGGGGCTGGACGGCCTCCGGCTGAGACAGAGTGGGCTGGATGGACTCCGGCTGAGACACTGTGGGCTGGACGGCCTCTGGCTGAGACACTTTGGGCTGGACGGCCGCCGGCTGAGACACTTTTGGCTGGATGACCTCCAGGGTGCAGTCTGTGTGCTGGATGGCCTCCGCCTGACACTCTCGAGGAAGAACGGCCTACAGGGTGCAGTCTGTGGGTTGGATGGCCTCCGCCTGCCACTCAATGGCTCTGGGGACAACCCCTTTAGGAGATCAAGAGGAACTCTCCTGCTCACTGCAGGCCTTGTTCTTAAGCCCCTCCTCTCTGTCCTACACAGAATAAAAAACACCAACAGCAAGACCCAGGCACAAAGCAAAAAACTCAGACTCCAACGTAGTAAAACATTTCCCCCGACTAGGCAATACGGTGTTGCGAGGGGAGCTAAGCGTTTTGGCATTGCAATGGGAGCCGAGCGTTTCAGTGTCGTGAGCAGAATTGAGGGCACGAACAGAGCTAAGGACGCGAATGGAATTGTGGTCGAGACTAGGCGTGCGAACGACATCGCGAATAAGACTCGGCATGTGAACGGCTTCGCAGACGAAACTAGCCGTGCGAACGGCATAGCGAGCGGAACTAGGGGTGCGAACGAAATCGCGGACGAAACTAGGCGTGCGAACGGATTCGCGAGCGGAACTTGGGGAGCGAATGGAATCGCGAGCAGATCTAGGGGTGCGGGCGGGACTAGGCGCGCGAACGGCATCGCGAGAACTACCGCGGGAGTCAAATGACTCGTGAACCGATTTGCGCACATGAATAGGTTCACAAGTCATTTGACTCCTGCAGTAGTTCTCACGATGCTGTTCGCACTCCTAGTTCCGCTCGCACGTGAATCGATTCACTCACCGATCTGGACGACACGATTGGTCCGCGGAGTTCGTCGGGAAGACACCGCACAGAAAGGACCCCACAGTGGATACACGGAGCATAATACGTGGTAGGGACTAGGTGGTAAGGTAGGTTGCGGCCTCTTGATTGCGCACCGGGAGAAATTGGGAATTCACCCGGGTGAATTAAGGAAGGTGGAGCGAGGGGGAATGAGAATATCATCCTTGGAAGAAAAATCCTCCTCAGAACTCTCAGATTCCACCTAACGGCGATCCACAATTACCTCGCTCCACCACCATGGGGCCACCATGCCCGACTACAAAAAACGTAAAACGCAAAAAAGAAAAAAGCCGCTTACCTGGCAAAACTGGCTAAATACGTCTTGGTGCTGTATTCTGCAATGATTAGCGGTTAACGTAAATGCCATTTTACAAACAGAACAAATATAAAGGAAAAGTCCCTGGCACGTGACGGAAGGAGAACCAATACAAAACCGAGCAGTTAATTAACTAATAGAGAATGAAATACAAGTTAATTAACTAAACGGAAATCAGATAAGGAGCCCCGAGCACTTCTTACAATAAGAGCTTTTAAAACCTTTTTTTATTTATTTTATTTGTAACCTTGACCGTATTTTAAAATATATTAAACAAAAACTTTCCCCTCGTTAAATAAGTTAAATGTATTTTTAAGTGTCAGTTTGTTTACACATGCTTTACATGGAACATATTAATTAAACATCCATCCATCCGTTACCTTCTGCTTAATTCTTTAGGGTCGCGGGGTGGGGGTTCCCCATGTCCATGCGTGTGATGTTTGCCACACACACTCACACACACACCCATGCAGACACAGAGAACATGGTATCCCCAGCGCTGATAGGCGAACGTGCTAACCACTAAGCCACCATGCCGCCCATAGGTAAACCTTGTTTTTAATAAATCTTGTTGGCAAATGTCTGATTTCAGTGTGCACTGTGTGAGCGACTGGTCTTAGTGGGACTTACTGGGAATGCCTGATGTAATATATTTAACTTACTCAATAAATGGTTACAGATATTTTACTTTCAAAATACATGGATTTCACTAGTTGTAGTAAATAAAATAAAGACATCAGCATGTTAGACAGTTTAAACAGGTGTCTAAGTGTTTTTTTTTCATTTAAGAAACAAACAAAATATGTACTGCCAAGCACACACAATAAAAGCTTATGTTTTAATTTCATGCAATAGACCTCTGTATATTCCACTTATTACTAAGCACTTCATTTACTTAAAATCTTATTGAATTTTAAACATTGTCCTTTGGTAAATATTTGCAGAGAAAATAAAATTCAATCAAGCTGTAAAAAAGTACATTAACAAAAAGGTGTTTATAGCTTTGCACATTATTCCATGCACAGAGTACCTTATATTTTTAAATATAAGTCTTTGATATTGGTGTTATTGACCTTGGTGTTGGTGGAATATGACTAGGAACTGAATAATCTCCACTCGAACCTTGGGACTTGCTAACTGGCTGATATTTGACTGATGGTGCATGATCACCTTTTGGACAGACACTGCAGAGAAGCCCTCCTCCAAGCACCATTAGCAACCCAGCCCCCCATCCAATGTAAAGCGACGCGCCCAGCTCCCTCTTTTGGGCATCAACCAAAATGGGGTTGTAGAAATCCCGAATAATCGCACTGGCAGTCCATGACACAGGGATGAAGCAGAGGACGCCAGAGATAATCAATACCACTCCAGCTGCCACAGAAGCCTTCACTTTGCCACTTCCCTCACTGAGGAAATTTGTGCACTTGCCTGCAGTAAAGGCAAGAATAATTCCCGCAATGCCTACCACCAGTGAGATGACTGTCAAAGCCCGAGCTGCTTGCAGGTCCGAAGTGAGCGCCAGCATCGAGTCGTATACTTTGCACTGCATCTGACCTGTGCTTTGCACTACACAGCTCATCCAGATGCCCTCCCAGTAGATCTGCGACGTAACAATGTTGTTTCCAATAAAAGCCGTTACCTTCCACATGGGCAGAGTACATACAATGATCACACCAACATAGCCGATAAGGGCCAGAATGCACCCCAGCAACTGCAGTCCCATTGAAGCCATTCTCAAATCTGATGTTACAGCCTACACTTTCAACTGCAGAGATGACTTTTGGCTGATAAAAGAGGTGTGTCCTGTTGTACAGGGATGGCTAAAAAAAACCAGTTTTGCAGCATTCTTTGTGGCTGGAACAATGTTGGGTGGTGATACACCAACACTGAGAGTAGATATACAACATAAAGCATGCAGCTTTTCCAGTTTTGGTTTGGCCTGCTTGGTAAGCAACATTCTGTGTTTACCTTACAAGAAGACCTAACAACATGCTTAAATATACACATGTGGAATCTTATTTGTTTGATGCTATTCATAGACTAAAATTCTGGAGTGAATCTTTTTTAAGTCCATTTAAAATATTTTTTTCTCACACAATTCTATTTAGCAGCATTAATAAAGTTAATACACACAGGACAGTCAAACCGGTTTGTGAAGATTCTTTTATGCCACACAATGAATAGACACAACGTCAAAATATATTTAAAAAAAATGATACATGAAAATCTTTATGAAAATTTAGTGATTCACAACTCTAATTTCTAAAACTTTATTTGATACCTTACATTATATTATATATTTTAAACTCTATATAATGCCTTATCTTTAAAATATCATAAATAATTGTTATAATTCTATGTTTAAAACATATAAATTAACTCAAAAAGAAAAATTGTGAATTCATTTTAGAAATAGAAATTAATTTGTTTTTAAAGTTTTTTTTATCTATAATTGTAATGTAATAAATTATATTTTAACATATTAAGTTTATATAAAATATAAATATTTTAGCATTTATAGTATATTTATAATGTATAGTATTTAACCCAGAATTTTGCTTATTAAACAATTTAACTATAAATGAATTTATAAATATGGTCACAGCCTAATATTTAAATAATTTAAATAAATGTATTTATTATGTATTTTATTCTTACAGTCCCAATATTAAATGTGTGCCATTTTTTGTTTTATTTTAGTTTTTACATGTAATTTTATTAGTACTATTTCTAGTTAATGTTGTGTATATAGTATGATGAACATCTTGTTTTTAAGAAAAATGAATTGGAAAACATTTTTGGATCAAAAGTCATCAGTGATCATACATTTTATAAACATTTTCAACTGCTCTGTAATAAATGGGATCTTGGACAATTCAAAATAAACATTGACTACTTTAACAGTTTTTACTGAAACAAAAGTGGTAATGTTGATATGCAATAAAATAATGATGATAAAGCACTTCAGTTTATAATAAAAAGGGTGGTTTTTATTAATTAAGCAAATACATCATAAGTAACTTGATAGTATACAATGAATAAATGAATGAAATTCAACAGCTAAATATAAAACAATTAATAAGGGATATTTTGTAAAATTTGAGCTTAAGTAATTTCTATTACATTACTGTATTTACATATTCTAAAAATATGGGCACACCAATTCTATTAAGCGTTAATGGTCAAAAGAGCAAGTTCTATTTGGTCTTCATTTATTGTGCAAAAGCGTAATATGCTGATTCTACATTATCACATAAACATGGACATACATATACTTTCTCAGTCGGTTCTTTTTTAAAATTGAATGATTTTTAAACATTACATTCAGATCATACTAACTCCACATTAAAATGCAGTATGACGTCTGATATAAAACACATGTACTTCATGTGTACACTTTATGTGTACACTGTTAACAGTGTAAGCTGTTTTTTCTTCAGATTTAGCAATGATAAAGTGCATTAAAAAACAGCATTGTAGAAAAAAGTGTCTTCTTCCTGCTTTTATAATTAGACATATGCTAGGCTTTTGGCAACAGACCGTGGCTGAGAGTACCTGTAGACATAGTTCTTTTCTTCCTGTGGTGGACAAGAACTGCAGAGCAGACCTCCGCAAAGAATTAAAAGGGCAGCAGCACCAAAGCCAACATAAAGTGAGGCTCCCATCTCTCTCCTTTGAGCTGAGGTAAGCATTGGATTGTAGAAGTCTTGAATAATGGAGTTGGTGGACCAGCAGACTGGGATGAGGCAGAGTACTCCAGCAATAATAAAGCCAATGCCACTGCAAATGGCCACTTTGATCTTGGTGCTCTCATTTTCCACAAAGTTAGTGCACTTGCCTCCACAGATTCCCAACACGAGGGCAAACCCACAGACAAGTATGGAGATAATGGTCAGTGCTCGGGCCGCCTGCAAGTCCCGGGGTAAAGCCAGCATGGAGTCGTAGATCTTACACTGCATCTGGCCTGTGCTCTGCATTACACAATTCATCCACAGGCCCTCCCAGATGATCTGAGCAGTCACAATGTTGGCACCAATAAATGCTGTCACCTTCCACATAGGAAGAATGCATGTGATGATTACACCCATGAAACCAATAATTCCCAGGCTGAAGCCCAGCATCTGCCGGCATGTAGACGCCATTGTGATTGGTATGAGTGCTGTTAAGATGAGTGTGGCCTTTTGCAATCCAAACAGAATGAAATGTGTGGCTTAGTTACAGTGTTATAAAGTTTCTTTAAAGGGAGGAGCTAGGAGACAGTCATTCTGTCATGAAACCAGTTCTTACACTGTGTTTCAGGTCTGTCAGGATTCCTTAGTTGTATTACTACCTTAGGTTTCGATAAGATGTGCATTAATTCTAAAACTTAAGAGTAGGTATTACTAAATTACTGAAGTAATTTAGTAATTTTGCCTACTATTCATACATCAACCAAAAAGTCACTGTTAGCAAAAATAATATAAAAAGTAACATGAAAAGTAATATTCCTCATGTTCATAACTGAAACAAGTTTGTATGTTGAAACTGTGAGCATAAGTATTTTTGTATAGCATACATCATAGTGGTGTGACATGTTTATTGTACATTTGAGACTGTACTGTTTTAAAAATAACCCAGTTATCTCATCTCATTATCTTGACCACTTAATCCTTATTATGGTTATATGAGGGGGTTACCATGTGAATCTATGAAACGGTGTCAATCCATCGCTGGGCACACTCACTTACACAGACAGACATTTTTATGAGAGGCAGCCTATTCACCTTAAATCCATGTTTTTTAATTGTGGGAGGAACCTGGAGAAAGCCCATTTAGACACAGCAAGAACATGGAAACTACACTAAGATCAGAATTCTAACCTGGATCCCAAGCGCTGAGAGACAGTCATGCTAACCAGTACGCCACCATCCAACCACATTTAAGGACAAGTGTTTACCTTAATAAATACATTCTCTTGTTTCTACATTTATTTTCTATTTTATAGTTTCACTTATTAACACAGTTTGTAGTTTTACTATTAAAAATTGAACTCTGCACATTTTCTAATCCTATACTCTGTTTTCCAATGACCAGAACCACCACAAAGCACATGTATTTGGATGGGGATTCTGTAGTGACACTGTTGTTTTTCTGAGCTGTTGCACTGTACAAGTGAATTAGACAAGAAAATGTTATCTTTATTTAGACACTCCCGTATTGTGCACTTAATCTTAGTATTTATAGTTTCACCTTGTAAATGTAAAACTAAATCTTATTACTGGCTACACAAATTGGGGGAGGGGAAACAGATGGAAAACAATCTGCGCATGTACAACTATACTTATAACTGTACAATTTTAAAGTAAATACATCAACACGTGTCACGCTCCGCTCTCGCCTTGAACCGCGGCTGCGCAAACGCATGCGCAGAGCAGAAGCGCACTAACGCCGTAGGGAGCCAGGCAACACCAGTGAGTCAAGCGGGGGGAATTTATTACACAAAACACAGACCAAAAACACAGAGGCATACGCAAAAGCGGGGTGACATAAACGAGGACGTACGCGGAGGACGGGGAGACACAGAACTAAATACATGGGGGACAAGATCACATGACATAAAGGAACCAATCCACAAACACAACCAATAATTAAATGAACAAAGACCGAAACAAGGATACTTAAACTAATCAGGTGGCCGTGGCACCTCTGACAACACGGTAAAGAAATGTGGCTAATGGCCTAATGAGTTAGCAGTGAGTGTACACAAAACCATTTTGGTTTAAAAGCTAGTAAACTGTGTAACATTCCTTCAGCAACCCTGTTTTACACAATTTAAAAACAAAAAAACATATGTAAAATGACATAAAAAACAATATTCAATCTTAACCTGGTCTCATCAAATCAGGTTTGAAAGCTATGCAAGATAGAGACTTGACATGGCTCTTCATTAGCCAGTTTTCTTTTTAGGTGCCAGCAAATTACTCTATAGGAAACACACTATATTGCCAAAAGAATTTGCTCACCCATCCAAATGATCAGAATCAGGTGTTCCAATCACTTTCTTGGCTATAGGTGTATAAAATCCAGCACCTAGGCATGCAGACTGTTTTTTATTAACATTTGTAATAGAATGGGTCACTCTCACGAGTTTAGTGAATTCCAGCATGGCACTGTAATAGCATGCCACCTGTGCAACAAATCCAGTTGTGACATTTTCTCGCTCCTAACATAACACAGTCAACAGTCAGCTGTGTTATAAGAAAATGAAAGTGTTTGGGAACAACAGCAATGTAGACAAGAAGTGGTAGGATATGTAAACCGACGGAGCAGGGTCATGACAGGGATTCTGACCCGCATAGTGCGAAGAGGTCGTCAACTTGCTGCAGAGTCAATCACAACAGAACTCCAAACTTAATGTGGCCTCCAGATTAGAGAGCGGTACTCCAGATTAGAGAGCGGTACTTGACTGCATTGTGCCAAGTGTAAACTTTGGTGGAGGGGGGATTATGGTGTGGTGTTGTTTTTCTGGAGCTGGGCTTGGCTTCTTAGTTCCAGTGAAATACCAAAACATTTTGGACAATTCCATGTTCCCAAACTGGAACAGTTTGGGGCTGGCCCCTTCTTCTTCCAACATGACCATAAAGGTCATGGATGACTAAGTACATAACGACATGGATGACAGCGTCTGGTGTGAATGAACTTAACTGGCCTGCACAGAGTACTGACCTTAACCCGATAGAAAATCTTTGGGATGAATTAGAGCGGAGAGTGAAAGCCAGGCCTTCTCGTCCTACATCAGTGTGTGACTTTTACAAATGGAAGAATGGCTTCTGAAAGAATGATCAAAAATTCCCATAAGCACACTCCTAAACCTTGTCATGTTGTCAATAAGACCGACATCATATTGAACCTTATGGATTAAGAATGGGATATCATTTATATTCAGATGTGAGTCATGGCAAGTGAGCAAATTCTTTTGGAAACATAGTATATTTATAGAACATTTTATTTGCAAATCTTTATGAAAATATTGAATATTAAATGTTTCATTGCTTTCATTGTTTTCATTGCTTTTAAATAGTCCACAGTGATTTGTCTTTTTTCTAAGATGTAAAATTTACTTTTTTTTAAAGCAGTGTTTTTTTATTTTTTTATTTTTAATGTATAGATTTTTTTTTACTAGTTTACAGTTAATTTAAATTCAATATTTTATTTCAGATTGCACGTTTTTTTTCACACATAATATTTAATGATGTGGCAATATGATAAATCAAATTTGCTATTTTTGTTTTAAGTTAGTTAGGTTTCACTTGGACTTTCTCAAATACAACTTATTACTAAGTTATACTACAGATAAATACACAAGAAGCCATATAAAACAATATTTTTTATATAAAACAGAAAAAAGATTTACAACTTTTCTTCCAAATAGAGAAAATGTTAAAATATGTTGTGTTATTATTTTTCAAAACAGTATTTTCTGTCAGTATTGGTCTTTTTGGTCCAAAATCACACTTTTTATATTTTGGTCTAAAAAAAATAACTGTAGATTGTCATAAACACTTACTTAGCGAAGTCAAACTAAAAGTAGTAGCTAGAATTAACACACATGCACACACACACACACACACACACACACACACACTCACACACACAATTATTTTTTTATTTTGTTGTAGAGGATTAGAGGACATTTTATAATATTACTGTCAAGTCATTGTCACTGCAGTGATTAGAAATACACAGCACTTAATATATACATGCTTTTTAATAATCCTGATCAGTAGAAAACAAGGTAAATGAGAGTAAGAAATTGTTACGTGGTGGCGCTGAGAGGGAGGAGTGGCGGAGCCGATGCTTGGAATAGCACACCTGCAGGTGAAATAGCACTGCCTCCCTCCCACCCACCACTAAAAACACCACTTTTTATATTTTGGTATAAAATAATTAACTGTTTATTGTTATAAACACACACACACACAGACACACACACACAGAGATTTTGTTTTAGAGGATTAAAGGATATTTTATAACATTTGTTTTGTAAACCTCAAAAGTTGCCTGCACCTGGCCATTTTTAGCCTGAGCAAACAGGAAGGTAAATATAGTAAATGTTGCCAAACAGGTTTCAAGCAGGATCCTTAAACAAAAGTTGGCAGAAAATAATATCAATACAATTGACTTGCTGTTGCTATCTTGGTTGTAAGTCAAGTACAAGAAGTCACAAAATTAATTCAAAACAGGGCAAAAAGTCTTTAAGGTATTACTCCATGTTCACAAATACTGTCCAGGAACAGCTGAGTAAACTCTTGGTTGAGCATAAGCTTTATTTGGAAGATATGTTCCAGAATATGCAACACTTGGTGGATATGATTTTGTAAGCATATATGGTCCAGCTGGTCCCATCATGGATGACTGATAAGGATACATGCCTGTCTGATATACATTGTCATTCGGTGGACAGGAGGTACACAACAGAATTCCTCCAAGAAGCAGAGTACAGCAAGTTGCCCAGCCAATATATATACAGCCTCCTATTTCCCTCTTTTGCGATGTTGGCGTCAGGGAGTTCTGAAAATCCGAAACAGTGTATGCAGCAGACCAGCAAACAGGAATAAGAACAACCACAGCACCAACGATACATAGGGCTCCTCCAAAAATGACTGTTTTGGCCATGGAAGATTCATTCTTCAAACAGCTTGTGCATCGTCCCCCGATAAGCGTCATAAGGAAGCCGGCAAAAATAATCAGAATGGCGATGACGGTGAGGGCTTGAGCAGCTTGTAGGTCCCTTGCCATGTTCATGAGGGATGCTTGAATCTTGCATTGCATTTGGCCTGTACTCTGCATCACACAGTTCATCCACAGACCGTCCCAGATGATTTGGCCCGTCACGATGTTGGCACCGACATAGTAGGTCACACGCCACATTGGCAAGCCACAGGTCAGGCATGCACCGATGAGTCCAAGAAAGGAAAAGATTTGACCTGACACCTCTTTGGCAATCCTGCCCATTTTGAAGAGATACAGAGAGTAGTTGTCGCAGTGTCTTGGTCTTACATGAGAGACTATTAGGTCTTAGCCTGTTAGACAAGTACTCTCATAGGGAGGAGCTTCATGAAAAGGCTTGGCTCAACCTGACTATCCACATTCCAGAGAAGGGCACCTTACATGCTTTTGTAAAATATACTTCACTCTAAAAAAATGTAGCAATGCAAAGCGCTAAATTAAACTAATGAAAAAAAAGTAGTTAGTTATGTTCGGTAGCAGTAAAAAAGGGAATCAGAGAAACTTAAGGTTTTTAGAACACTTAAGATAAATAGCAGGTACAGAGGTGCTTAAAAGAAGCTGAACCCCTAAGAATTTCAGCATAATAACCAAAATGTCATAATTTTTTTACACAAGCTCTAAAAGTAAATAAAGAGAACTCAAGTTAAACAAAAAAAAATATATAAAAGAAATATTTCTTTAAAAAAAACACACTTTTATTAAACAGACTAAAAAGTAGAAAATAATTTTTTTCTCCTGAAACATATAAACTCATACTCTTATGACAAAACATAAAAGTGTGG
>JAOUQT010255132.1:0-28975 GCA_025769995.1 Xyliphius kryptos | reverse complement strand
AGGAAACCCACGCAGACATGGGGAGAACATGCAAACTCCCCCTGATGGGGATTTGAATCGGGAATCCCCAGCGCTGAAAGGCGAATGTGCTAACCACTAAGCCACCGTGCCACCTTATAATAATATTAATAATAATAAACATAATATAATAATAATAAGTTAAGTGGCAGCGGCAAAACAAATATGAAGCATACCCTAACATAATTGGATAATTTAAAATCTGATTTATTCATTCAATAATTATATTCTGCTTAATAGGGTCATGGGAGTGTTCCCCATGCCCATCCAGGGCGCCAATCTATTGCTGAGCACACACTCACTCACACAACACACACTATACAAGGCAATTTAGTGCATTCAATTTGCCTTGATGATCCATGTTTTTATGACTGTGAGATGAACCCGGAGGAAACCCACGCCGACACGGGGAGAACATAGAAAATTTCATCCAGATCAGGATTCGATCCAGTAATCCACAGCAATGAGAGGCTAACAGGCCACTGCTCCACCGTGCCGCCCTAATCTGATTGATGTTATATAAATATAAGTTATATATCTATTGACATACTGTATATTGCTCTTTTGAATCATATAATGTCATAAAGTATTGTATCTAAAATGGTATTGCACAACCATCTATCTATAATCTTCTGCTAAATTCTCTTATTAGAGTCCCCATACTAATTCAGGAGAGAACGGTGGGCAGATTCACCCAAGAAAGGGTGCCAATTTATCACTGGGCACACACACACACACACACACAACTAGATTGGGGCAATTTAGAGCAGCCAATTTACCTTGAGTCCATGTTTTTGGACTGTGTCAGAAAACTGGAGAACTTAGAAAAACTGACCACCCGTTATAAAACCACTAGTTAAAAATAAAAACAACTACAAAGCTAACCACTAAGCCACTAATGAGTCTTAAACTGAATGTGCTTCTGTGACTAGTGAGAAATGTCAAATGAACCTCTTTTAAAGCTATAAGATTTCATATATATTTAGGTCAAATATTAAACCAAACATTTATTACAAAAGCCATTTCTTTATTCTAACAGTTTACCAGTTGTGTCAGCTGAGTTTATAGCTCAAGTCTAATATTCTGCTCAATTCAAAGCGGTTGCGAGTCATTTTCCATTCATTTTTCCAAATTTCTGAGATCAAAGTGAACTGAGATCAAAGGTACAAGGCATTAAATGACTTCCTGTTGAGATGAATGGAGTGCTGGGGATCACATGGGCCTCAGGCGATCCCTCCCACAAACTTTCGCTTCCTGTTGATCAGTTTGGCCCTCGGTTCATCCAGAACCGCCCCTCTTCCCTTATAGCTACACCGTTTATATAGTCTGTGTGAATCTGTGTCATTAGAAAGGGATTTACTTTTGTGTTTTGTTAATCTACAGGCACCTTCATGCAGCCCTTCAGCTAACTATGTAAGAACATGAGGTTTCCTCACGTGTATGTTTTACATTATATATTAAAACTAATGTTGGAGCTCACACTAACCACATCTTGTTTTCTTTATTATTAGTGTATGCCGTACAAAACCATCATTAATGGTGGATTAAAGCCTGGAAAAAACCTTTCCATCCAAGGAAGGATTAATCCTGATGCATGCGGGTAAAATATTCATTTAACTATTCACACTGCACATTCCAGCCTGCATCACATACACTCACTGGCCATTTTGTCAAGTACAGCTCAATGTTTTCCACTTATATATACATGGACGTTGTAGCTGCATTTTGTAGTCCATCTGTTTCTTCTCTGACCACTCTGTTCTCTGATGATCAAGACCCCCCACAGAGCAGGTATTAATAGGGTGGTGGATGATGGTTCGAGTGAATCAGATACCTGTATGTTCGGATTGGTGTACTGTTCTCTGTCCAACAGCACAGCTGGGTCTGATACACTCGTACCAGCACAACACACACTAACACATCACCACCATGTCAGTATCACTGCAGTACTGAGACTTATACCCTTAAACCTTATCTGTGAGGGTTCTGAGCACTGGAAAACATATTAAAGCTGGCTAACAATTTATGTAGTGAAACATATGGACTGTACAATGTACTTGTAGAACAACAAAGCCCATCTATATCATAGTTTCTCAAATGGTTGGTTGAGACCCAAAAGCGGCTCGTGGACATATTCTGGGTGGGTCATGGACAGATTGTAAAAAATAAATACAGTGGTACCTCTGTTTTCGTTGACTTCAGATATCACTGGATCCGGTGTTTGGATACATCTCCGTCTTTGCTGGTTGCTTTGGATTTACGGTGTAATCACATGACGTAGGCAGATGTTATTCTACCCGTTAAGTTTCCCTTGAGAAGTTAAAGCTTCAGTTTTAGCTCCATTATAGAAGCAAAAAAAATTCTTAGATTCAACAGCTCATCAAAGAAAAAAAACAGAAACACGATGAGTTAAAGAAGGACGTTATTAAAAAAATGTGATTTGCATTAAAACTGCTAAAAATCACCCGACTGCACAGAAAATCACCATCCACGATAAAGCTCCATTTGTGATGAAAAAAGAAACAATAAAGAAGCTAATATAGTAAAAGCTGCTTACAAATCAAAGATTGAAGATATCAAAAAGTTATCATAAATTCGGATCAAAAACTGTTAGATGGTGAGAAATGTGAATGCAATTCTGTTAAATTTACAAATCTATTTACATTAGACTTATATTATTTTTTTTAATAAAATAATTTAAAATACTGCATAAATAATTTATTTGTTCTGTTTTTAGTATTAAACCCTATATTTATTCATTATAAAATGTGTTTTAGGTATTTTGGAGTCTCTTCGACCAATTTACTGGATTTTAATTGATTTAAATGGAAATAGGTGCCTCAGTTTTCATCAATTTGAGATTTCACGATTGTTTGCAAATGGATTAGCAACGAAAAAAGAGGTTTCACCGAACAATTATAAAAAATGAAAAATAATGAAGGCTTATCTAATTATGTACTGGTCTTTTATCTTGGGGGAAAAAAGAGACAGAAAGAATTACGTCAGGCAGTACAGCATTCTCATTGCTATGGTAACCACCATTCGTTTACTGGTTACACTTCTCTTTAAATTTGTGATGTATGGAGTATTTTTATTCATTGAGGACAGGTTTCTCAGTTCCTTAAAGTAATTGCTCTTAGATATACTTTGCACGCATATGTATGTTTAAATTTGTTTTTGAATGTTAATTTTCCCAATTTTGAAAATTGTTTGGTTTGTATTTAAAAATGTGGGTTCCAGGCCAAGACCAGTTGAGTACCCCTGATCTATGTGAGCAATGGAACTAAAAAAACTGAGTGTACAAACATTGAGTGTAGAACTTAGAATGCCTTATAAAATGGCCAGTGAGTGTACACTGTATGGTCAAGTTAGTTCATTGAGTGTGTTTTGTAGGAAATCAACATACACAACCTGAAACCAACCAAACAGCATTGACTTTATATATGTATAACTCTCTCTCTATATATATAGATATACCAGGTTGCATAATTGCTTTTAGTAAAACAACAATTTGAATGATGTAGCAGGAGTATTGTTTAAAGTTTTACACAGATGGTGCCTTTATGTCTTTGTGGCACATAATGAAGCTCAAAACTCTAAACTGTGAATTGATGTTTTGTACCATCAGTTTTATGATTAGCCTGCGGCACCGAAACGGGGTTGCTTTTGTCTACAACCCTCGCTTTAATGAAAATGTGGTCGTGTGCAACACACTCGCACTGGAGCAATGGGGTCCTGAGGAACGCTCAGGGTTAATGCCATATCAAAGAGGACAGAACATTCAGGTATGTTAAAAAGTCAAAAGTTTGGACACACACCATTTTTGCTCCACTTATTGTTCATGTTATCAGTTCCACTTACTGTAAAGATGGACTTTGTAGTTCTACAGTTTCAGACTTTGTGGATTACAGTACATATACTCTGTTAGTCCTTTTTACTCTGTTCTCTAATGGTCAGGACCCCAATAGTACCACCACAGAGCAGGTATTATTTGGTTGCTGCATTATTCCTATCCCAGCAGTATCACTGAGGGGTTTAAATGAAACTACAGCAGCACTGCTGCACTAAAACCCCCTCACCCCACCAGTGCCACTGCAATAAACTGACAATAAACAATACACCCAAATTATAGCGGTGATCGTCCGATACCTGACCAATAGAGGACAGAGAACCAACAGGGCACTGACGAAAACAGATGGACTACAGTCTGTAATTATAAAACTACAAAGTTCATCTATATTGTATGTAGAAGAAATAGACAATAGTGCAAGAAGGGACGTGTCCTAACGTTTGACTGGTACTGTACAATTAACATAAGTTATAAATTAAGTTTCCATGTCACTTTATTTAAGAAAAATTATTATTTGAATTCCAGATCGTCATTTCCTGCAATCCCTATCATTACAATGTGTTTCTGAATGGCCAGCAAATGCAAACATACAACCACCGCTTCACCAGACTGGAGGACATTGATGTTCTGGAGGTGACTG
Organism: Xyliphius kryptos; assembly: GCA_025769995.1. Lineage (NCBI taxonomy): Eukaryota > Metazoa > Chordata > Actinopteri > Siluriformes > Aspredinidae > Xyliphius > Xyliphius kryptos. The sequence goes on along the minus strand of JAOUQT010255132.1, from coordinate 24,467 downwards.
GTGACCTGAGATTGAGCTCTGTAGATGTCATGCCAAATTTCTAGCCCACTGCATGCTGTATGTTCCTCTGGCTGCAGCTTTTTTCAGTACAATGAGTAGTTATGAATCAGAGCGAGGTTTAGATTAGAACTTAATTCTGACTCAATGAAAATGTGTTTGTATTTAATTTGGTTAGTCTCTCCTTCAAAGAAAAAGCAAAGAACTGGATGGCTTTTCTTCCAAGTGGAACAACTGATGCTTTACATGTTCTGGTTTGTTGTTATATCTGTTCTTGTCAGCAGATGGTAGTAGAGGTCGACATTCAAATCCATGCAATAAAAAAAACATTCATTTATATACATATTCGTTGTTAATGTAATTTTCTGAAGTGTTCCAGGCTTTTACGTGCTTCACCTTTATAAGTACCCCACTCCAGTATGTGGGTATATATATTGTGAGGTATGTTTTCTGCACATGAATAAGTGTAATTTATAGATTTTTACTGATGAAACCCACAAGTCATCTGTGGATGTACAGTATATACATTATACTGCCAAAAGTATGTTCTCATTTGCATTATGCATAAACTTATGCTTCTGAACGTAAGTGAAGGTCTGTTCTTTATCTATGGAGTTTGATATGATGTACAGCTATAACAGCTTTAACTCTTTTGGGAAGGATTTCCACAAGATTTAGGAGTGTTAATCCGTGTTATATGTATATTCTATCCATCTTAAAGTGATAAAGTTTATTGTGCCAACTGTGATTATACCCCATACGTGCATAAAAACACACACACCCACATACATACACTAGTCAAGTGAGCAATTGGGGTCAGTTGCCCTGCTCAAGGGCCCTTCAGTAATAGTACTTGCTGGGACCAGAAATTAAACCAGGGACCTATAGGTTGCAGGGCTGGTTTCTTAAGCACAAGCCTACCAATGACTCTCTCCCTTCCTTCCTCCATCCCTCTCTTTATACATTCCTTCCTCCATCGCTCCCCCCTTCACCTATCACTCCCTCTCTTGTTCCCTCCTTATCTTTCTCCCTTCCATTTGGTTTCCTCCCACAGTGACATGAATTAAAGGTGAGGAATATATGAATTTCCATTATAAACTGTGTCTGTGTATGTGGGTGCTCAGTGATAGATTGGTGCCCTGTGTTGGATGTATCTGCCCAGCGCCGAAACATTCTTCCTTTATGGGCATGAGAAACCCCCCCCACGACCAGGTAGAGAATTAAGATAACGAGATAAGATTTACATACAGTATTCTTATGGAGATCACACAATGTCAGTAAAAGCAGTATGTACAATTATTATAAAACAAATATGCAGCAAGACGCAAATTGCTGTGTGTGTGTAAGTTCTAAGTAAACTATTATAAGCAAGATTTAAAAGACGCGTGAATTAGGAATATTAGAAGTAAAGAATTTAAAGTAATTTGTCGCCAGGTTGGCAACAGTGGCTCCTGCAGTAATGGGGTAGAAGGCACTGTTGCCAACACCTGAGTAAGGAAAGTAGCTATCAAATACCCTTTAAGTCGCTTAATGATGTTATCATCTAATTTGCATAATAGTTCATTTGATTGTTTACGACATCATGGCACAGAAAAAAAAGTGTGTAAAAACAGTCTCATTATGTTGGAACTACAAATGAGCACTGATTAAATGAACTTCTGTTTTTTTGCCTTTGAAATGATCTATCACTTCTAAAATAATTTAATGACGCCAATGCTTCATCTAGACCCATTTTAAATGAACTAAATGTTTTTTTAGTTATTTAGTTGAGTTTTTTTACATAGAGGCACACACTGTGGATGAGGTGAGTGACTAAGATATATGCAGAACCCTCCATCATTGGGGGCGGGGTCAGTGGCTGCTTTGGACATGCGCAGTTAGGTTGCAGCCTGGACGTGAAGCGATGCGGCTCCATCTGAGCACTGAGAGTGTTGTGGAACAGGGCTCGCGGACAGAAACTGAAGAACATGTGGGTTTTCAAAAGTCTTCAACAACACAAGGAAAAGTCGCTAAATTCGTCCCTAGTAGCTTTTTCAAAGTTGCTAGAGTTTCTGAAATGTCGCCAAATATAGCGACTATGTCGCTAAGTTGGCAACAGTGAGTAGTCTGCCCAACGCCGGAGCTACTGCGCATGCGCACTGCACACTCGGCGGGGACGGGAGGGAGAGAGTGAGGGAGAGAGAGAGAAGGATTCAAACTTCCGGTGGTGTGTCATGGCGGCGCGGTGGAGTGAAGTGAAAACGCGAAGCCCTGCTCCGTCTGCCCGTCTCCTGTGAGCCTGTGCGGCGTCTCGGGCCCGGTGGTGCAGCGCGACACTCGAAGGCGTTCGGTTCGGAAGCCGCAGGCAGAGGGGAAGCGCCTGCACTCTGCATCCGCCTGAGCATGGCGGCACACAAGCCCGTGGAGTGGGTGCAGGCCGTCATTACCCGATTCGACGAGCAGGTAAAGGGGAAATGGAGCTGATGTTGGTCGCGGCTGGACTAGAGGCAGCTCGCCGACGAATGTTTACGCGCTACAGAGGGGCAGGGACGCGTGCTTGGTGTCGGGGCTGAGGGCGAGGATGCGCCCGTTATCGGTAAAAGCGGTGGATCCTGCGTCCTGAATGCACACTCCCGTACTGAGCAGTGTGTTCGGTTAGTACGCAGGAATCCTTGTGCTAACCGGGACATATTGCTTTACACGTACTCATCAGTAGGTTAGTACGCGTACGAGTAGCTAGCTTCAGCTACAGCAAGGCTTTCGCTTTATATTATTCGTTTTGAGCTTTAAATGCTAAGGTTTTGCTTCACAATGGAGGTGTTTGTTTGGAATTTGATGCCACTGTTTACACTGGTTGATTTATATAAACAAAGTACACACAACACTCACAGCAGCTACAGTAACAGCTCTGTTATGGCCAAAATATGAAATGGCAACATCATGCACATAGTCACTATGAACATCACCCCCTTCGCTTCCTCAGTCGCTTTCTGTTTCTGAATGGGCTTGACTTCTAAAAAAACAAAAAAAACCCCATTGAATTTCCATTTAAACTTTAAAAACTTACCCTTTAAAGTGGAAAACTGCAAAATGTAAATTTATGACCTCAGTGGTTAACCACAAAGGGACAAACAAACTGGTTTGGATTGCATGTGGAAGTGGAGCTAATTGCTTAGGTTGAAAACTTTCCAACTGATTAGTAATAAAATAAAATGATTTATTTTGCCTTCTTTGCTTAAACACAAATGAATTGATCCTCTGTATTTTACCCATTTGTGCATTGAAACACGCACATATGCACACATGCCTCGGAGTAGTGTGCAGCCCAGTACACACCGCCCAGGGAGCGATTGGAGTTGGGTACCTTGCCCGAAGGCTGTAGTATTTGAGACCGGGGCAAGTGGTTCTTTAACCACAAGCCTACGACTTCCCCATATCATGTATTTTTAGGGGAAATTTAGTGGCTGTGCGATTTAAATCTTTTGTAATAATTATTATTCCTGTCACCTACATGACAGTAGGTACTAAACTTCACTTGTCACTACTTTACTGGTAAAGCATTATTCTTGTTTAGTTCATGAGTATGTAGTATTCATACAATCTTTGATGCTCTGTGCCTCAACATTGTTTAATGTAAAAATCACAGCATTAGTATGAAAGTTAATTAAAATGTACAATATTGCTTAGTGTTGTATGCAATCGTATGTTTTTGTGGTTTTGCCCGATCGCCGGTTTTCTCTCTCGTCTTGAACCCATGCAGCTCTAGATAAATTATAGAATGACTCAGTGTACTCAGTGTACTGGATCTGTGGAATTATTGCCTTTTATATATTGAGATATACTAACCATCCTGCATTAATTTAGTATTTGATGGGTATGGCTGTGACCAGAGTCCAGGTATGGTCCGGTGTATTATGTATAACTAACAGGAAGGGTCTGACACCTTGATGTAAACACAACCTCTAATCCTTACTTCCTTACTTCATGACCTGTACTTTCTGCCTGTTGTGTTGAGTTTCAGTTAGTTGCTGTCCATGTAGAATGCTATTGTCTGGATGTTTCTCGTCCATCACAGTTTATGTGCTGCTTGACGGTCCATTTTACCAACTTTACTGAAATTCAGGTAATATTTTACATTTCATTAGAACAACTGTAGTCACCGATGTCGGAGTTACAATATTCAGACCCCAAACACTAAAAAGCTTTATTGCGGACCCATTTACACCCTAAATAAGCAAAGACCTGTAGTCCATCTTGAGTAAGCATATAGATAGAGATCCTGAAAATCAGTAAGCAACTTCCCTCAGACTGAAACTCCTCCTCTTTCCAGGTTGTAGTTTCAGTTTGAATTAAATGCACCTCAGTTCAGCTAATTGGGTGATGCTTGGATGACCAAGAAGAGGCAGAGTAAGGTATAAGCTCATGTCTAAAGGGCAGAAATTACCAGGATCCATGTTGGAAAGCTTTACTGTATGTACTTCCTCAGTGCAATATGGCTTCCTGTTTGTACTGTGTTTATTGATACTACTACTACTACTACTACTACTACTACTACTAATAATAATAATAAATATAATAATAAGGAACAACTTGAATTTAGTTCTTTCACTGATGTGACTGTAGTGACCTGTGTGATACCTAGTGACCTCCAGGTAGTGGTGGTTAACGTGCTGGACTGTTAAGATTTGAGGGGTCCAAACAGTGTAGCATGGCCCTCATTTGCTTGCTCGGGTCAAGAAAATTGTCCATCCCCACTAAATACGGTTCTCCGCAACTTAAACAACCTCATAGTAGGTCAGTCCCATAGTAGCTGAATGGTTAGGGGTGCAAATCCAGATTCCACTGAAGTTACCAGTGTGTGCCAGGTATCAAGGCCCTTATTTGCTCCAGGAGGTCAATAGTGTGTGCAAAATGACCTAATGTCTTGTAAAAAAATTAAACCTCCAGTAGCTCAAAGTTGAGGGTGTAACATTCTTTTTTTATGCTGTTTAATCAATGTTTATATTAAAAATCAAGTTTTCCAAGTAACAGTGTGAAATGTTAGGATTGCTGAGAATTTATTGTTGGATATGTTTAAAAACCAAAAAAAAACATTTTGGTTATGATTATAATAAGCCATAATACATATTTAATTGCGCTCACACACGCATCACATTTTACACTATGACGTATTCAGAAAAGTGTCTATCACTAAAACACAATGAGTCAAGTTTTTTTGTTTGACTCTGCCCCATGTTTAACATGCAGTTACTTGTGCTTTGCAAACGTGTTGGAAATGCATTCTGTGAAAGCAGTATTGATGCCAAGCAAGAGCACATTCTGTGTTTTTGGGTATTCTGGGCCAGTTTGCATTAATTAAAGCAACTTTCTAATCTACTTCACGGAGCTACAGTGGTCGTGGAAACCTGTGGGTTCACCGGCCCTTCACCGGTGCTTGGTTTAGGGCTTAGTGGCTGCCTAAGGCTCATAACAGTTTGATTAAAGTGTAATGAGGGATTTACTCTGTGTTTATTGTTAAGCCAGCTTAGCGCTCTCTAAATCAGAAGACTTTGTACAGTTGTTCGGTGCTGGCCAAGTTCACTTTGCAGAACGTGCAGCTCCTCATCTCACCCCCCCCCCACTCTTCCATCTCATTTACCTTTTTTTTTTTTTGGTGAGTGATAAACTATTGAAATGTTATCAGGATAAAACCTTTCACTGTGAAAACCTGAAGCAAAGCCTTGACCAAGTTTGATCTCCTAAGGTAAATCCCTAAGTATTATTTATTGCAGCAGTAACTTTTTTGCAGTGGCTTTCCTACTTCTGAAAAGTACATCGGTGAGGGGCTCTGCCATGTCAGCAGTATGAATTGAAAAAGCACCTTGAAACAATGACCTCACCGATGCCTGTGCGTGGTCATGGAAAACCAATCTGTCCTCTCTGGGGATATAGTTCAGGCTGCTCAGAAACAAGAGCTGCTAGATCTGGACTCTGTAAAAGGCCAAAGTGGATATGAAGCTCTACACGGCTGAAGGCCTTCAGGTATGAAGCATGAAGAAAGTTTGAGCGTTAAATGGGATTTGCAGGGATTTGAAATCATATTAATGCTTTGTGCTCATGGTGCTGTAGGGTGTTTTTGGTTTCTATATGTTTAAGCAGGAATACTCATCAAGTTTTGAAGAGTTGTCTGCTTTAGTTTTGTTGCCTGGTCTACAGGTTTTAACTTCAAACACAGACTCTATTCTGGTTGCAGGAAAACTCGTTTGCAACCCTGAAATTTTCTAGTCTTTGGCTCATAGAGCTATTTGTGGGAGGGGACACGGCTGAATCGGTTGTTCAGCCAGTTACTGGATATGATGACTGTAATTTGTAATGTGCAAACAGTGGACAAAATATTTAATGCACCAGAAAATCCACCAATATTAAAATGAAAAATCGACAGACAGAGTGCCAATGTGACCCACATCCAGAGGTTGTCCTGAAAGTGAGTTTTGGGGCCTCGTAGTAGATGTCGACAGCCAGATAAAAGCCAAATTGTATTGCTGCTCGTAACGTTTGGCTTGTTTTTGGTTTCTCAGTCTAAAATGGTCTTGTTTTGTAGTTTTTGTTGCCATGTGTTTGTGTAAAAAAAAAAATCCTAAATGTCCACTGCATTAAAAATGTTTCATGTAGTGTCAAAGTCTTTAGCTGTTGGATACTCATTCACTCTGTAGTGAATGCTGTGTAGTAAACTAGTAAACCATTAGCAACACAACCACAAAGTATTTTGAGTGTCATGCATGTCAGTTCTGTCCATCTGTAAATCAGAACCAAGTATGTTAGATGAACCCTGGCTCATATAAATGAATTCAATCATCAAAAAGCCTGTGATACACAGTGATGATGGAAGCTTTTTTGTGCTGTCCTAAAAGTGTTTAGGACCGTGCAGAGGTTTATGTACTCTTTATAACCACCATGTAATAAACCAATCAACGTGTTATCTGGCTTTCCCTTTAAGAGCCTGGTGTGCTCTGACTTTGGTGGATTTTTATTTTAGCAGTGCAGTGTGACCAATTACACGTAAATTAACATTTACTCATATGCAGGAAATATCATCGCAAGTGTTGGTTTGTTAGTGATCGTAAATCATGGAGAGTTAAGGTCTTATTGAGTGAGATGAGCTTATCATGTGGCCTTCAGGCATGGAACCAGTCTGGGAGTACGGTCCTGGCACATTATGACTCTCCGCCACCAAGCATGTTTCCTGTGTGTGTGCTCGATGTACACGTGAACATTCCATGGTGTTGGGAGTCACAGATGTAAAATAAACCCTGGCTGAAATCCGATCAGAGCAGTCAGGCCTAAACGGATTTGCTAAAATGCGATTTGAATGGGATTTCAAACGGCACACGAATAAGGCTCGAAATGGATTAGGAGATATTTAGACATGCGGCGGCTGATCGCATTCCAATCGGATATGAGTTTGTCCAAATTGAGTTTGGACCAAAAGTGTGTACATGGTCTTACCTATTTCAACCAATCAGACTTATTAAGAACAGAGTAAAGGGGAGGTATATGTACTATAGTCCACAAACAAATGGACTACAGTCTGGAATTGTAGAACTACAAAGTCCATCTTTACAGTAAATAAAACTGATAACATAGACAATAAGTGAAGCAAAAAGGGGTGTGTCTTTACTTTTCACTGGTACTGTTGGGAAATTACCCCTAGTGGGGGTGAAACCAGCTCTCTGTATTGACTAACCTTTAATGGTTATGTGAACCTGCGTTTTCTCTTAAAACTGCTGCACTCTGGGGAATCATGGCAAGATGAGGAAATTAGTGTTTTAGCAGTGGCTTCACAGTGTAGCAGAGCGAGGGAGGTGCTGAAGTGGAATGAGGCATAGTACGAACTTCACTGCAAATGTCCCGTTATATCCGTCTAAAGTTTAATTGGTAGCTTCTTCTCTCCATGTGGACTAGTTGGGTTGGGAAAGCTGTGGTCCATTACCATTTAATAAAATACCCACTGCATTACCTAATATTAAAGAACTATGGTGTGGGGTGGTGTGGGAATAATTTTAAGTGGTGGGGGTTTAGAGGAATGAATGAGACTTCAAGAGGGGGAGGAAAGGTTGAACTGAAGACCAATTTGTGATTGGTAATTAGAGGGTTCTGAGGCATTTGGCACAAGGTTCCGCTGATCAGTGTACAGCTTGTATAAACCTAGGCGAGACAGCATGGAGATGGAATCCTACTCAAAATCAAAGTGGAAAATCAAATGACAGGCTGATCCAACTTCAGTGGAAATTTCTCAGAGAAAGTTAAAATGAGGCTTAGGAGTGTGTATGGCCTCCACGTGCCTGTATGAGCGCTATACAAATAGGCATGCTCCTGATAAGGCGGCAGATGTTCTCTTACGGTCCCCTCCATGTCTCCTGGTGTACTGGCCTGTCTCCTAGTATCTGCTCCATGCTGTGGATACTGTGCTGACAGACACAGCAAACCTTCTTGCTGTCACAGCTGGCATTGATGTGCCATCCTGAATAAGCTGCACTACCTGAGCAACTTGTGTGGGTTGTAGACACCGCCTCATGCTGCCATGATATAATTAAAATATTAAAAACAATAATAAATAGTGACTAGTTAATTGAACTGAACTGTAAGACTGCTCAAAAGGGAATGTTTTCAGTCTGGATTTAAAAGCATCTAAAGTTGGGGCTCTTCTAATGTTTTTATTCAGCTGGTTCCATTTAAAAGCAGCATAGCAGCTAAATGCTGCTTCTCCAGGTTTGGTTCTCACCTGGGGTGGGGCTAATAGACCGGTTCCTAAAGATCTGAGAGTTGGCTTATGTCTCTTTAGCAGATCTGATAAATATCGATAAATACAATATCAATGTGAGCTGTGTCTGTCAGCAGATACCAGGAGACAGGCCAGTACACCAGTAATTTACATTTTGATCATTTTTATGTTTTTTTGTTCTCAACACATTATCTATTTTAGTGTTCCCTTTATTTTTTTGAGCAGTGTATATTGTTTTATTATCTAAATACCTTTGTTTCTTTCATGACAAAAGACGTCTTTAATGGTCAGTATGATCACGTTTACAACCCACAGTGTGTTAAGTAGGAGGTGAACAGTTTCCTCTCATTCTTCCTCGTTGTGCTCATAAGCATCGAGACACCCAGCTGCTGCAGCTACATCATTGGACACGACAGAAAACATATGAAGTTTACCGTTTCTGCCACAAAATCTACAGTTTCCTGTAGCAGGGACAATCTGGAGGCTGATTGGGTGTGGTGGAGTTCGACCTAAGGAGGTAAGCATCTAGGTGAGGACTCATTCCTAACGTTGTGACTCCCATGTGGCTGTGCAGTGTGCTTTGTTGTTTTAGTCCCAAGTAGAGGGACTATGATGTAAAAGTGGCTTAAGTCATTTAAAGTCTTGTTTTCATTCCAATTAAGACTGTTCTTCAACCCTGGATACTGAGTTGATTTTGTGTATAATCGTTTTTTTCTCTAGTATCAACCCTCTAGCTCTTAACTCTGTCATTTCACAGATTCTTTTTAATCCAAAACGATTCATGAATTAGAAAACAACACTAGTCAGTAGTTAGGGATAAAACAAATACTCTGTAGTATTATCAAACCTGATCATTATCCGATCTGGTCACTTTTTATTTCTTCTTTTTTTTTTTATAACAAGTGCTAGTGGAAAACAGGTTTTTTAAAGATTTTTTTAATGCTCCACCTTACAGACAGTGTTGGAAAGATGGTGTCACCATTTAGTGGGGTGAGTAATACAGAGCAAGAATTAGTATCGAGTGACATTTATCATTTGAGCGCAGTGAACGACTTGGAGTGTTTTTTTTTTAGAAAGGTGGACTGAAGGTAAGAGAAGGCAGATCCAGAGATTGTTCTGTAGGCCAGAGTAAGTGCCTTGTACTGAATGTGAGCAGCTACAGGGAGCCAATGGAGAGAGAGGAAGAATGGAGGGACATGAGTTTGCTTGGGCTGGCTTGAACAAAAGTTGGGCTACAGAGTTTTGAATCAGCTGTCGAGGCCTTATTGTGGAAACTGGGAGAACGGGAATTAATGACTTAGAAATAACTTGATGGTTGGGGTCAGAAGATTGAGGATCTTAATTCAGAACCCCTGGAGCATTAGGGGTTAAGGGGCCTACACAACTGCCAGCATTGGCAGCTTTGGTTGACTTTGGATTTAACGCCTTACGATTTTGAACGACTAAGCTACAACATGATTCCCAGAGGCTCAGCTGTGAAATTTCCAAACTAGTCCGTCTGGTAACTATAACCTCAATTATCATGCCACAGTTAAAGCACAGTGATAATACTGCAGACTTCATTGTTGCCACACCAATAAAAGAGCATGAATACAGGAATATTCTGGGCTTCATTATCTATGTATTTAGAGTTAACAAAGCTGGCTGCATTTTACCTACAAGATTTACTAGTATGACTTGACATGTAAGATGTACGACTGGGATACTGGTGGGCTTGTGGTTAAGGAAACAGCCCACATCAGACCACGTCCGCAGAAACCCCCAATCTACCGACTAAAAACCCAACACCATAACCACTGTGCATGCACTGAAAGACCTTTTCCCAACCAACAAAGGAATTAAACCCAGGAGCTTCAGGCTGTGGGACAGTCGTAGGCCTGTAGTTAAGGAACCAGCCTTGAGGAACCACCATGAAGGTCCCCGGTTTGATTTCCAGTCCCTCTAAGTACTATGACCAAAGTGCCTTCAGGCAAGACACCTAATCCCAATCACTTACACATTTCATTAAAAAAAAAAAAAAAAAAAAAAAAAAAAAAACAGTTTTTAATAACAAGTTTTATTTTATTTTTACTAATAAAATTGTACCTTTTGTGTCATTTATTTAAAAGGTCTTCCTGAGTACAAACGGATGTCTTGGATCAGATAATAAATCTGTAAATTTACATATCTTTCAAGAAACAGCTGTTGCTGTGTTTTACTTTATACACAGAAAAGATGCACAGTCATCCTTTTTTAATTCCGTTTCTTTGCATCTTCCTCAGAGTTCACTGACCATCCTCGTCATGGAGGCCGTCTGCAAGTTTGACTACACTGCTACAGACAGTGATGATCTAAGTTTCAACAAAGGAGACAAAATTAAAGTAAGGCTTACGTTTGCCTTTACAGCAGGAAGACCACCACAGATGTGCTAGAGCTAACGAGTGTGTGGTGACATGCAAAAGCACATATGTGTTTTAAGGACTGGGCACTGCGCACTTCTATGTATGTCGATGTGCACCTCTGTTTGACGCTCTAGTTTCTCCATTCCTGATTTAGCATCAGATGGTTGCAATCTGCGTTTGTCCTCTTTACCTTCCTGTGTAAAATGCTGCATGTGGTCCTCACACCATCGCAGAACCTTACTGAAGTCATAAGTCTCGCCCAATGGTGAGCGATGCAGATGTTCTTATTAATGCATCTGAAAGAATCTGAATGACATTACCCTCTTAATTAATTTTATTTAGTATTTGGTACCATGAAGGTCTACATGGTTACCACAAGGACCAATAATTCGACCTATGAGGTGCATCAGTGGAAATCACCCACCACAGTGTGACACATAATTGTACCATCATTTCTGACGATGTACTGATTTTAGATTCAGCAAAATAACAAAAGACAGTTCAGTCCACAGTGAGCCAGCAGGGAAATTTTGTTTTTTCAGAGAACCATTAGACTGTTGTGACTTCTGTAGAAAGGTTTTGTGGAAGTCCTAAAATAAAATATCTTACATTGTTATTTTTGGACAGAGCTACGTACTAATGGATCTAATAACAAGAAAGAATGTTTACAGTAGAGTAAGCATGTCCCTTTTTTTAGTGAATAGAGTAAAATTGACCAACAAGTATTGAAGAGTAACTATACTATTGTAAAGTCTAGCTTTATGGTAAGTGGAGATAATGTAATGGATAATAAGTGTAGAAACCGAGAGGGGTATATAATATAGTGGCCAGTGAGTCTATATTCTATACATAAAGACAACAAAGCCCTCACTGACTAATCAGATTCTCCCACTTCCCGAGTACCTACAAGGCTGAAATATGGCGTCATGATTCCCTACCATGTCCTTGGAAAAGGTTCTTACCTTCCTACATTCGATTGTTCATTCAGTATTACCATTGAATGCAACACCTTGGGATCTTTGCGAGTACCTACAAAGCTGAAACTTGGCTCAGACATTCCTTGGAAAACCTACTAAAAAATTCATGTAAGAAAGCCACCACATGGACACTGTAGTCACAACTCATCCTATATTCATTCCACATATTTATTTCAGATTTTAATTGCCCCAAACCTCACTCTACAATAATATGGTCATTTCCGATATAAACTCCAAAGCCATCAGTCATTCAAAACCAATTGCATTCACATTGTTATCAGGTTCTCCACTATAGAACAGAGTGGTCAATTAGTGTAGGCTACAATTCTCTTCCACTTTATCCTTTACTAGGGTCGCTGTGTGGGGTGCCTCATGCCCGACCAGGGAAGAACGTTTGTGGTGCTGGGCAGATACACCCAAGATAGAGTACTACACTCTCTTACACACACAAACACACACTGTGGCTGCAGTCGTAGGCTTGTGGTTAAGAAATCAGCCTTGCGATTTGAAGGTATTATTCCCGGTCCAAATAAGTACTACGGCTGAAGTGCCCTTGAGCAAGAACTCTAAACCAAATTGCTCCCGAGCCACAGTGTACTGGGCTGCCTACCTATTCGGCAGGGCAAATTCCTCTGTCTGTAAGTACAGAAGGCAAAACAGAGCACTTATTCTAACTTACTATATTGGGGCAATTTAGTGTGCAAATTTACCTTGAATATATGCTTTTAGACTGTGGAAAGAACCCGGAGAACCAGCACCTGCAAGTTCAGTCTAATATCCCCGAGGCATCTATATGCTTGCAGTCATGTACCAGTAGAACCCAGTTCTGGAGATGAGGTTTAATTAAAATTTTAAAACATACCGTGTGTGCCTAATTATTAGGCAAGAAATTGAGAGTATTCTGTTTATTATTGTACAACAACCATGTTTTCAATCAACCCGAAAGACTTGCAAATATCACAGCTTAATATTATTGGGGGGAAAAATAATAATAATAAATATATAGAACAGTCTTCCATTTTGCCACACTCCATTTTAAGAAACCTCTGGTCCAGTGCAAATGTCTGCGCTTGTGGAACTTGCTTACAAATGGCTTCCTCTTTGCACTGTAGAGTTTCAGCTGGCAACGGCGGATGGCACGGTGGATTGTGTTTACTGACAATGCTTCCTGAAAGTATTCCTGAGCCCATTCTGTTATTTCCTTGACAGTGCTATTCCAGTTTGAGGTGCAGTGACGTTTAAAGGCCTGGAGATCACAAGCATCCAGTAGAGTTTTACGGCCTTTGCCCTTATGCACAGCGATTGTTCCAGATTCTCTGAATCTTTTGATGATGTTATGCACGTTTGATGTTGATAACTTATAAGTCTTTGCTATTTCACGCTGGGTAACACCATTCTGGTATTGATGCACTTTCGGCGCAACAATGGTGGAATTGGTGATCCTCCTTCCTTACCTTCGCCATGTCCCTGAGTATCACAAATCTTTTTTGACAATCCAGTTACGCTGCAGCTCTGAAATATGGCAAACTGGTTGCAAATGGCATATTGGCAGCTTCATGCTTGATTTTCCTCAATTCATGGGCAGTTATTTTGCACCCTTTTTTTAACATGCTTCTTGCAAACCTATTGGCCATTTGCCATGAAACTCTTGAGTGTTCGGTGATCACGATTTAAAAATTTGGCACTGTCAAGACTGCTGCATCCCTCTGCTAGACATCTCACAACTTATGACTTTTCAGAGTCCGTCAAATCTCTTTTCGGACAAATTTTGCCAAAGGAAAGTAAGTTGCCTAATAATTAAGCACACCTTATATAGGGTGTTGATTTCATTAGATCACACCCTTTCTCATTACAGAGATGCACATCAACTGATTTACTTAATTGGTAGTTGGCTTTCAAGCCTATACAGCTTAGAGTAGGACAACGTGTAAAAATAATGATGTGATTAAAATACTCATTTGCCTAATAATTCTGCACACCGTGCATTAAATCCTGTTTACTGCATTTCTCCGCAGATCTTTGGCACTAAAGATGATTGGTACCAAGCTGAGAGAAACGGCAAACATGGCTTCGTGCCCAAGAATTTTATTACCCTGGACATCCCTAGGTGATTATAACGGAATTATACAGGACAAGAGGGGGGTTATATTAATCTATATTCATGACTTCCATTAGAATTAAAACCCACGCACTGTTAAACGCATGCTAGAGTGTTCTAACGTCTATCCTTGCAGCTGGTATCGGGAGGACATGAGCCGGCAGACAGCGGAAAGTGTTCTCATGCACAAGCCAACAGGTGCCTTCATCATCCGTGGTAGCCAAAGCTCCCCGGGAAACTTCTCCATCTCAGTCAGGTGACCCAGTCGCATGGCAGGAAACGCTAATGGAGGAGTTGGATCTGGTCTAAAGCTGTGATCCCCAGTAGAGAAGATGAAATAAACTTAGATCTGTTTACTGTTTCAGGCACGAGGAGAATGTGCAGCACTTTAAGGTCATGCAGGATGCCAAAGGGAAGTATTTTCTTTGGAGCGAGAAATTTAGCTCTCTGAATGAACTCGTAACGTACTACACGAGCAACTCCATCTCCAAGCAGAGTCCGGTGCACCTCCTTTCAGACCAAAGTGTGAGTCGTCTTCAGGATGTAAATGTCCATTTGTTCACGTTTGCAGATTTACGTTCACGTTTTTTCAGAATTTATGATGTGATGATAATGGTGAAAATTTCAAGCAGCTCCCCCACAAGTTAAGGCACTCACCCCAAAAGCGCTACCTTCCTACATACTGTCTGTAGTCAGCATGCATCAAACACATGGAGAATTGCACAAGAAAAACAAAGGTGTGCTCATTTTTAACATAGATTTATTCATTATTCACATGTTTGTGACATGGAGAAACAACAGTAACCCACTAAATGGATGTGCTGAAAGTGCTGCCTATTGTGTTGAATTGTCACTGCAATTCTCTTCTCCCATTCTTGACACACCGAGAGCAATAAATGCTACTACACCCCACCTGTATCCATTGTTTCAGGTGGTATGTGGTAGCATTAAAAATGAACACACCATTATTTTGTTGTACAGTTCTCTATGTGATTAAGGTGTCACATGACCCTCTTCCCATTGAAAAAAAATACAAGTTGAATCTAAAATAGCAGCTTTGTAGATGGCTGCCATGGGCGTCACCCGGCCCTAAATGTTTTGCCCCTCCCATGCATTAATATGCCACAATCAGTAAGGTGATATCAGCAACCCGTTCCATTTTATTAGGGTGTATCCATAATTTTGGCCCACACTGTACTGTACATCCAGGACATATAGTACAATCAAAAATAGTGATTGGCTGGTGTAAGCTAGCAATGAGCATCCCGAGTGTAAAAGTAAAAATATAATAATGTTTAAGATTTAAGATTATTGAATCTAGCGGCTTAAATGTGTTTCCATTTATTTTTTTTATCTTGGCATATATTTTTTCTAATTAACCTCATACCACACCCCCTCCACCCATATTCTAGCATTCATCGATCACTATGCCGACTCCAGCACCACGATCTCAGGTACTGACAAAACAAAATACAAAATGTATAGATACAAAGTTTTTATTGGTTCCACCAGCAGAGTGACTATAGCATAACATAGGACACATTGAAGAGAATCGATACAGGGCTTGCATGGACACACAGACAGTTCAGACAGACATGTCCCTTGGCAGTCCCTTACCTTACATGCTCCCTGGCTCCGCCTCATATTTATCAATCTGCACATAAATCAGTAACGGAAATATATATGTTAACATACATGTTAAATGTGAAGTAATGATTTAGCTTTATTTGGGGCGTGTCGTGTCACGCCCAGGGCACGCGCCTGTTTTGAAGATTCACCGCCAAGATAGCACTGAACGTCTTACTGTTGACTTATGTCTAGGTTGTTCTTAGTCAGTGGTGCACCTGTGTCTTCCGTTGATGACATAGCAATACACCAGAAAGTTACCATAACACACCTCATTTTCAGATGGCCACACCCATCACAGGGGATATATTCGCAAGCAGTGTTGCTATTTAAACAAAGCAGGCGTAAGTGATGAAAATAGACAGTTTGCAGTGTGTGAGATAGCAATAAGCAATGCAACAAGCCTTTCAGAGGGTGTAGCATAGGGCACTTTATTAGAGGAAGTTCTAATCATGACAAGATAAAACTGAATTTGGGACAACACTCTGACATCCATCTGCATACAATTTGCAGATGGTGGTACAGGGTTTCAGTACATTACCCGACTTGTTGCTAAGTTGCAGACCAGTGACTGTTGTTGGAACCAATAAAAATTTTATATTTTGTCTTTTTGGAATTACAGTTTATAAACAGTATGAACATAGTTCCAAAAGAGGAACCTTAAGAACAATTTAAAGAACTACTTATAAAAATGCTAAAAAAAAAAATAAAATAAAAAACATTCCTGTTCCTGTTTCCTTAGCGTTCAGTGGCTGCACCGGTTCCTGGACCACGTCCTCAGGTATGGCTTTTCCTTATTTAAATTGGTAGGGGCAGGAAGGGGGGATACTATCTGAAAGGATATTCCACAATTGAGGAGTCTTGAGGACACCAGCAGTAACTTTATTAATTCTAGGAACTAAAAGTAAACCAGCACCTTTTAAAAATAAAAACACAATGTCATGCAATTAACAAATAATATTGTAAATTTTATAATTAGTTTAAGTTTATCAGATGATTTTTAAAGAATATAAATTTTTGTATTAAAGCCTATCTTGTATAGAGGCTTTTTTTTACATAGTCCTATTAGCAATTCTTAGTTCTCAGCCTAAATCTCCTGGTATGTTCTCCAATCCAAGATAAGTATGTTATTGGACTAAGTGGTTGTTAGGATTCCCGGTTCGAATCCAGATCTGGAGTTTCCAAGGCCTCCCCGTGTCTGCTGGGTTTCCTTCAGGTTCTTCGATTTCCTCCCACAGTCCAAAACCATGGATTCCAGGTAAATTGAATGCCATAAATTGCCCCCTAGTGTGTGTTTGTGCGTGCAGGTGTAAGTGGGTGCTACCCAGCACCCGAGATGTTCTCCCCTGGATGGGCATGGAGAACCCCACCGCAATCCTAGTAGAGGAATAAGTGGAAGACAATGGAAGGATGGATGGATGGTTGTTAGGACACCCTTGCTCAAATGTGATTCACAGTTGAAAACCGTCATACCAATAAGTGAGCATAAAAGGGAGCACAACAATCTAGGTTAGTTTAGTATCTAAAGCATCAGCAGTTGTTGGGATGCCTACAGGATCAAAATGGCCAGAAAGAAACAGCTTTCTTTAGAGGCCCGTCAGTCTGTTGTTGTGTTAAGAACGGAAGGGAACTCAATGTGAGATATTGCAAAGAAACAGATAATATCTTACCATTCTGTTAACTACTCCCTTTGAAGTGTGACAAAAACCGGCTCTGAGTGAGAGGAGTGGGAGGCACCAATGTACAACTGTGCAAGAAAAAAAAAAACATACCTCATACTGGCCAATAACAGGAAAAGACTGTGATGGGCCAGATTGAGGTATGGTTTTTTTCTTGGCAATTTTGCCATGAAGTCCAGCATCCTGAAGTCGCCTCTTGACCGTTAATGCTGACACTGTTGTTTAATGGGTTCCATTTAATGCAGCTGTCAGTTGACAGGTTGTGGGGCATCTTTCTCTCAAACTGCATCTACGACATTAATTTTCTTATACAGTTGTGCATCAGTGCCTCCCACCCCTTTTTCTGTCCTTGTTAGAGCCAGTGTGTGTCACTCATCGGAAGAGGTAGTTGACGACATGGTAAGATATTTTCAGTTTCTCTGTAATATCTTGCATTTAGTAGCCTACAACAATAGACTGACGGCTCTCTAAAGAAAGTTGCTTCTTTCTGGCCATTTTGAGCCTGTAACCAAGCCAACAACTGCTGAGGTTTCAGATATTAAACTAACCCTAAATGTTGTGCTTAACGTTTATGCTTATATATTAGTATAAAGTTTTTCAACATGTTCATCACAATTGAGCAAGGGTGTCCTAACATCCAATTAGCCCAATAACAACTTGAAGACCATACTAGGAGATTTAGGCGGAGGACTGAGAACTACATGCAAAATAAGCCTCTAGACAAAAATAGGCTTAAATTTTTTATTCTTAAAAAATCATCTGATACATTTAAATTAATTGTAAAATTGACAATATTGTTTGTGAATTGCATGACATTGTGTTTTCTCTTTCAAAAAGAAGTAACTTTGCAAGTGATACTAAACTTTTGAGTGGTAGTAAATGTTAATAATAAAAAAGAGATAGAATTGTTGTTTCACATCTATTCATCCTAAGAACGCCCATTAGTTCCTTTGATCTAACAAGATGGATCGGTCAACAAATGGTCAGGCAAATCAAGGTTGATTGCATTTTCAGTGATAAGTGAGTAAAGAAACCTTATTGATTGTTTACAATACACAGTAATCTAACTGCGTCTCTGTAGAACAAAGGGAACCCTGAGGTTTTATTTGCAGACCTTTTGTTATGAAGATACTTTGGTGTCTGTGAGACCACATGGGTCAGACCTTCTGTGGCAACCTTTTATTGGGATTGTTTTAATGTCAGAAACATGGACTAGTTATGAATGTATTATGTGACATATTTTAGCCTAATGTTGCCTAATTACACACCCCATATTTTAAAAACATTCACAATTAAAATTTGTTTACATTTGACAAAAGTTCATCTTTACTACACAGGCGTCAGACATCCTATAGCTGAAACCACTTGCACGGTTCTGAGAAAGCTTCCTGCAACATTTTAGAACTGTGGTCAGAGCTCAGTGCAGGCCAGTCTATTGAGTCAACACTCTCAACCATGACTACAGATCTTGATTTTTTCACTGGAGCACAGTCAACATGCAAAAAAAGCCTTCCCCAAACTCTTCCCATTAGGTTGAAGGCATACAGTTGTCCAAAGTGCATGACAAGGTTCTAAAGGTGACGCAACACTTTTGTCCATGTGGTATATAAAGAAAATTAAACAGACACATTCATAGTCGTCATGGTGACATATATAAGGTGGTTCATAAATAAAAAGAGGTTGCCATGTGTTTCTTAATTATGAGCTGGAAGCCATCAACCGAACCAATAAGGAAACACAGCGTCTTCTCTTTCAGAGCATGATAAACCCTGGTCCAGGTTCCAGATCGCTTCCTCAGGTAATAATTCTACTCATCTTGTCTACTCATCTAATCATCTAAAATAGTTTGGACACACCCCCTTTCCATGTTCTCAGTTCCACTTAATGCAAAGACTTTGTAGTTCTACAATTTTGTAGACTACTGTTTAAGGACTAGAGTACATACTGTGTTCTCTGTTCTAATGGTCAGGACCCCAATAGTAGCACCAAAGAGCATGTATATTTGGTTGGTACATTATTTCTATCCCAGCAGGTACACTGGAGTGTTTAAATGAAACTCCCACCGAATTGCTCAGTTAAGTCCAGGTAGTGACCGTTATTTCTTGCAGGCTGTGTATAACGGGGCCAATGGCTTAAATAGGTCTTTATTTTAGGAGCTTTTTAACCAATAAAATGTGGAGGCCAGATGGAATGGTAGGCAAGGTTATATATGTCCAACTCTCAGCGTTGGGGGAGCAGTTTGGAATCCCAATTTGGGTTGAACATGATACAGGTCTATGTGTCCAACTCGTAAATACGGTTTCGGGTTTTGGTGGGATAGTGATTAGCATGTTGTGCATGTTAGGATAGTAATTAGCCTCTCAGAGGATCCAGGTTCTAATCCCAATCTGGGTGAAGTGTCCATGTCAAGTTCCCCATGTCTATGTGAAGACAATATTACCAAAGCATTGCAACAGTAATAAAAAATATAATAATTAGGGTGTGGTAGCTCAGTGGTTTGGGTGTTGGGGTAGCAATCCAAAGGTTGTGGGTTCAAATCCCAGGACAACTGAAGTTACCAATGTGGGTCCTTGAGCAATACCCTTAACCCTCATTGCTCCAGGGATTCTGTATGTACCTCTGTATTCTGACCCCAAATATTAAGAGGGATACTTTCAAGTCACTTTGGATAAAAGCATCCGCTAAATGACCAAATGTTTAAATGTTCAATAAATTATATTAAAGTCCAATAAAAACAATAAAAATACAATAAAATGAACTTTATTTTTTTAGCAAAATGTAAATAAAGATAAAAAAAGTAAGAATAGAAATGTTGATTACAATTTAACATTAGATTAGAATTTAGAATAAAATTTAGCAAAACTTACATAAAAGATATACAGAATATGTATATGTCTGTTATTTACTTATGTGTTACCCAATGTCTCTCAGGAGGTGGAGTGCTGATACGTACTGAGCCGCGAGGGCGACGGTGTGCCCCTCCCCCAGTATGATTTGTAATTGTTCCAATTCTGTGAGTGATTGATAATTTGTAATCAGCATGAAATCTGTTTGTAAAGTTATCACCAATTATTTTAAGTTTTGGGCAGTGAAGAAGAAAGTGCATTTCTGTCTGCACCTCTCCGCTATCACACTGACCACAGCGTCTCTCCACACGGGGATTTTTTGTACCTGCCCATCTGTACAGCCAGGCTGTGGTCACTGAGGTGGTATTTGATCAGGATCTGTCTCTGCTATAGATCTATGACTCTCGTGAGATATGGTTCTAGTTTGTACTCACTTTTATTTTGCGAAGGCATTCTAGACAACTGTGAGCCTGGATTTGTGTTCTCTGGTTTCCTCCAACAGTTCAAAAACACGGATTAAAGGTGAAAAGACTGCTTTAAATTGCCTCTGTATAGTGTGGGTGTGTTCGTGTGTGTGTGTGTGTGTGTGTGTGTGTGTGTGTGTGTGTGTGTGTGTGTGACCAGCAATGTCCAGGGCCCCCTGTAGATTAAGATAATATAGTATGTAACGTGTGTAAATAGATGAATATTTGTGTTGTGTGTCTGTGTGTGTTTCTTGCAGGAGATAGATTCAAGGAAACAACGTATGCAGGGTAGAAAGGGACCCCAGCCCGTTCCTCGAAAAGTAGACATCCTACCCACTGAGGAGGTACTGGCTCCTCTCACACTCTTAAAATTATGGGTAACACTTTACCTAAATCTGGTATTCATGATGCATTATTAACACATTTATAAGGCTTTAAAAAGTATCCATAATGCTTTACAATACTTGTCATAAGACTTTTTTACCACACTCATAAAGGTTTATAAGAACAGGACATAAGGCTTTTTTTTTTACACAAAGTGACATATAAATTATATATCTTATATATCTGTTCGTCAACTAAAGTTTTATGAATGTGCTTATAATGCATTATGAATACTGTATTCATAGAAAGTGTTACCAAATTATGTATTTAATAAATATTGTTTTTTTTTTTTTGTGCAAAACATTAACACTACACAATTTTGTCATTAAATTGAGCAAAAAGCATATAAACTTTTCTCTGTTGGACTGAAAACATGGATTATTTATCATTATGCACGTACCTTTAAACCACCTTCTGTTTTTGCACAAACCAAAAATAGCAGCGTGCGCTTTTAATGGTCTAAACAAATCATTAGTCAGTAAATTAGCAAGAAACAAACCATCAAGGGCTTCAGCGCCATTACTCACTAAAAACCTTTCACTACAATTAACTGGGGTGAAAAAATAAATCTTTTTATTTCTTAAATACACCAAAAGTATTGGAACAAACCGTCTAATCTCCGATAGATTCAGTCCCACTTACCCTATGAATGCAGGCATAGGCTCCATTATAAAATCAGGTTTAGTGGATGGGGAAAGGACAACAGGATGAAGTAAACATTTCTAGATGTACTATATGAACAAAAGTATTATGCAAAAGTGTGGCTCCCCACATTTGCACCAGTCAGTCTCACTGCCGCACTGTAGAAAATCGAGTGTAGCCATTTATAGGCTTCCATTTTTGTGGTAACAGTTTTGGAAAGGCCCTATGTTGTTCAAGCATAACTGTGCCTCATTGCAATAAGCAAGATCAATAAATTATCTAATTATTTTTTTTGCCTAATCCTCAACTAAAGTCATGGAAAAGGGGTTATGGACGCTGGGCATATACTCCACCCAGAGGCTGGCATGTTAACTTCTACGCCATCATGCCGCCCCATTGTGATGTCATAAAGGTGTGGGTGGAGCATATCCCAGCACACATAGTTTAGAGAACAGGGAAACACCCTGACTAGGTCCCCGGTCAATCACAATGCAGACACACAATCACAGCCGTGGCCGATTTGTATCACCAGTGTAAAGAAGCCCACATGGATACTAGGAGAACATGCAAACTACAGTGTCTGTCAATGTTTTTATTTTGTATTGTGTTATATGTACAAATCCCAGGAAAATAGTCTTTATGTTTTCTGAGGTTGTAGAGTGTGTGTATATATTTATATTTACATTTATCTGCATGCGTGTGCGTGTGTATTGCATGTGAGTGCAGCCCACACTGTTGCAGGTTAAAGCTCTGTTCGACTTTGAAGCAGAAGAACAAGATGAGCTGGGGTTCTACACAGGAGACATTATTGATGTTATTGAAGAACCGCAATCCTTCTGGTGGAGGGGGCGGCTACGAGGCCGAACTGGACTCTTCCCCTACAACTACGTCACCAGATTATGAACTTTCAAATTTAAGCATGTATAAAAAGTAATTTCGTGCATTATTTAATCTTAACTCATTGACTTTTCCTTTGAGTTTCACACCGAACACATTATCTGTTTCCACTCTGCGTTTATCCTGTAAGCTTAGTGATGATAGCAGGCTGCTAGCATGCTTGCTAATGCTGCTCAAAAAAATACTCAAAACACATCTTAGATCTCAATGAATTAAATATTTAAGTTGAAAATCTTTATTTAGTAGACAGTGGAATGCGTTGAGAACAAAATAACATAAAATGATTATTATGTAAATTAAGATGATTTCCCATGGAGGTCTGCATTTGGAATCATACTCAAAATCAAAGTGGAAAATCAAAGGACAGTGTGTGTGGCCTCCACATGCCTGTGTGACCTCCCTACAACACCCGAGCCTGCTCCTGATGAGTCGCCGGATGTTCTCTCCTATGGCCCCCTCCATGTCTCCTGGTGTACTGGCCTGTCTCCTGGTATCTGCTCCATGCTCTGGACACTGTGCTGACAGACACAGCAAACCCTCTTGCCACAGCTTGCACTGATGTGCCATCCTGAATAAGCTGCACTACCTGAGCAACTTTTGTGGGATGTAGACACCACCTCAACTTACAAAATGCAAAGTGACTAAAACATCGTCCAGAAAGTATGAGAACAGAGAAAAGGTGTGTGGTCACCACCTGCAGAAGCACTTCTTTATAAAGGTTGTCATGCTAAGTGCCTCTTATTTCTATCTGTTGTCTGTTCCATTTGCACAACAGCAAGTGAAATTGATTCACAAACAGCGTTGCTTCCTAACTGGATATTTTGATTTCACAGAAGTGTGGTTGACTTGGCGTTACATTGTGTTCCCTTTATATTTTTGAGCAGTATATATAAACTCCAAAACCATCACTCATTGAAAAACAATTTCCTTTCAACTTTCACATTATTATAAAGTTCCCCACTGTAGCACAGCACGGGCATTCCGCAAGTAACTAAAAAAAGTTTCTGTAGTAAAAGTATCGATCAGGACACGGTCAGATGTACAACCAGCAAGCCCCCTCCTACTTTTATCGGGACACCCCATACACCCCTACTTTACAGCTACAACAGATTCCACTCCTCTGAAATGGCTATCTTCAAGACTTTGTTTTGTGAATGTTGCCGATTTATTCAGATGGTGTGATTTCGGATGCTAATGTTGGTTTGAAAGGACCTGGTGAAATTTCGTTCTAGATTATAGGAAAATAATTGGGGGCTCTGTGTGGAAAACCAACCTCACCCAACCAGACCATAATAGACTTAACATTGAGCACTTAAGCAGAGTCATCCTGGAACAAAATGTCCATGGGTAAGTGTGTGAACCTGTACACCTGCAGCAATGGGACACGATGAATCACATGACTTCAATGTTTGAGAGGTGTGTCCCAATACTTTTGTCTTTCTTGTGATTTAAAGATAACCCATTTTGTCTTCTGTGGGTTTTACATGAAAGTTATCAGTGCCAGATTATTTGTCCACTGTTGGGTTTCTTTATTTCTTTATTAATTTTAATGAATGACATGAAAGCCTGATGCTCTTTTAAAAAGTCTCTTCTGTTTCTTTTTGTACATTTACAGTGCCAGTCAAAAGTTAGAACACGCCCCTTCTTGCTCCATTCTCAATGTCCTTCACACATACTATATACCCTCCATAGGTATTGGCACCACTGGTTAAGAAGTGTTCTTTGGCTTCTAATAA